>WNHD01000149.1:0-45433 GCA_011057455.1 Ganaspis sp. Gsp50 | reverse complement strand
AGTAAAGGGCTTTGTTTCAAATGGATGCCCACAGGGAGGGGTCTTGTCACCTCTACTGTGGTGCATGGTTGCAGATGGGCTACTTAGAAAGCTTAATGAACTGGGATATTTTACGCAGAGCTATGCGGACGATTTCTTAGTAACACTAAGAGGATTTGTATTAGAAGTACTCTTAGAGTTAATGCAGACGGCATTACGCATTGTAAAAATATGGTGTGATAATAAGGGGCTGTCTGTAAACCCGGAGAAAACGAATTTAGTAAACTTCACGAGGAGATACAACGTCCCTAAATTAAAAGGACCTGTATTTTATGGTAAAGAGCAATATCTAGTTCGGCGAAATATTTAGGAGTAATCCTGGGTAGAGAGCTGAATTGGAGGGAGCATCTTGAATACCAGTACAATAAATTTTGTACTGCGTACTGGATTTGCAGAAGGGCAATAGGATCATCTTAGGGTCTAGGCCCGAATATGGTCCATTCGATATACGAGATGATTCTGAAACCAAGATTTCTGCATGCAGCAATTGTCTGGTGGCCCAGGAACAAACTCATTACGGTGAAAAGGAGACTGGAACACCTACAGACAATAGTTTTTAGAGGAATAACGGGGGCAATGAGGACCAGGCCAACTGCGGTATTGGGACTCATACTCTCGGAAGAACCTCTGTATATATCTGCTATGGCCAAAGCTGCGCTCACCATGAGCAGGCTTAAGGCACAAGGCAGATGGGAACAAGGTGGAGAACACACTAGGTTCCCGGATTCCATTCTGACTATCCCAGAAAAGAACATGGGACAGGACAGAATGACGAAGAAGGTTAAATCTAAACCTTTATTCCAAGTGAAAATCCCAAGTAGGGATGATTGGAAGAAGGGCCTTCTTTTGACTAGGGAAATCTGGTATACAGATGGATCTAGAATGAAATGCGGCATAGGGGCAGGTATATATAGAAGCACCGGCTGCACTAGGGTTTCAATATCACTGGGACACTATTCGATGGTCTGGCAGGCGGAGGTCTGCGCGGTTTTGGGCTGCGCTCAGATGGAACTTGACAAAAGGGCATTTAGGAGGCGGATCGAGATCTGTGTGGACAGCCAATCTGTCTTGACCGCGTTGGTGAGCCCGGTTATTGAATCTAGATTGGTTTGGCAATGCCGAGAGATGCTGGATAGAGTAGGTTCAGTAAATAAGCTTTCATTGACCTGGGTACCGGGACATTCGGCAGTAAAGGGAAATGAGAGGGCAGATGATCTAGCTAGGATTGGATCAGAGACACCAATGATGGGCCCTGAACCTGCACTGGGCATAATGAAAAGTGGGGTGAAAGAGGCTATCAACAGGTGGATACAAGGGAGGCAGGAAAGGATTTGGGCGGCCACAGAAGTGGGAAGGCAGGCGAGGGAACTGTTAGGTTTAACCCTAAACAATGGCCTTTCGCAAAGCCCTTTGAAGCTCAATAAAACCAGCGTGCGAACCTTGGTCAGGTTACTCACTGGGCACGGTCTTCTTAATTATCACCAACACAAAATTGGAAAGCAAAACTCTTTATTGTGTAGGAGATGTGGGATTGAGACAGAGTCATCAGTCCGTGTTTTATGTCATTGCCTAAGTGCCGAATTCCGCAAAGAAAAGCCCAATCCGCTTAGCTAATAGAATAGAATAGAATAGAATAGAATAGAATAGAATAGAATAGAATCTTGGAAGAAGAGGGGTTGTATATTCATTAGGGAAGGGAGGTGGGAGGACCAATACAAGGTCGGCATCCCAAATTGATGAAACAAGACCAGGGAAAAATAAGACAGCCAACACAGAGACAAAAGCTAAATCGAGAAAAAGGGAGGTGATAAAAAAAGACTCCCATTAGTTTTTTACAAATACAGGCTCTTTCAATTCAGGGACCTTGTTTTTTCTTGGAATAATTTATGAGCAGCAAAATTTATCAAAACTTCTATAGCTTCACAGATCACAGAAGAAGATATTAAAGGGTAAACGATGAATTGTATAAATAAAAATAAAGGAAGGTATTGATAAGACTGTCGAAGGGCAACCCGTTGAATATGAAAACGATCGTCAAATTTTGTAAAATCCAAATTAGGTTGGTTGTTCATTTCCGTGATAAGGGATCGGGGAGGAAGTTTCAATGGGTTATAATGGGTGCAAGATAACGTTCCTAATTGATCTAGAGATTTAAATTGAATTATAAAAAAAAATTTAATACACATTTTCTTGAATAATATTAAGCGTTATGCAAGAATAGCATAAGATCATCTTGCACACCTATCCTCTAGAGTAAAGGGTTTTGCTATGGGATTGTTGGCTTTTCTCTTAAGATAACTATTGCTTTTTACACTCCATGGGGAACCCTTCCAACAACCCTTCTAGTTTTTCTTAAATGCGTTGAGTCGACAAAGCGTGCGAACGTATACTTGTGTCAAAAGTGTCTCTGTACGTGCTTTACCAGCTGATTATTTTTTCACCGCACAATTAACGTCTACGCTCTTTGCATCAAAAACTACCTTCATTCTTTACCCTCGAACCCACGCTGAATGCTCAGACAAAGAACGAAGATTCATTCTCATGTCGTTGGGAAGGGAATTTTCATCCTGATGAAATTTTGGCTCTGCTAAGCAAAAAGACGAACAATTTACTCTGAGATGGATAAAGTTTGTTTATGGAGGTTGGAATCCTTGTTTTGCGTAGCTACACAATTTCATGCACTGCAACTACATGTTTCTTTTCTTTTTACTTCCTTCTTTCCATTCAATAATATAAATTCAGATTTATAATAAAATATTTACAAACTTTATGAAACTTAGCAGAGTAGTGAACTACTTTGAGAAAATACTTAATTGCAGTGTAGTATTTAATTCTCCTTAGCATTTTAATAATTTTCTTGATAATTAAAAAACATAATGGAAGATAAAATAAGAAATTAGACATTTCTAGTAACCAGATAAAACTAAAATATATACATATGTATGAATTATATCATATACATATGTATTAATTATATCATATATATTGGAAATTATATATTTTTAATGTTGCTTAATTATTTTATTATTAAACTTCAACCAAGTTGATAAAGCCTTGCAATATGTCAAAGGAAAAATATGGACGTTCAACTTAACCAGAAGAGGCTGATTACATTGTTACCACATATTGTATTATGGTTCGTGACCATCTTAACAAGATCAACACTTATACTTCCATTGACAATTTTCATTTCACAGAATTATTCTGTTACAAAACAAAATCCGATTAAGTAATCAGTATTTTATAGCGTTGTAAAAAATTACATCTTCCATTCGAAGTCATTCACTCGCTTTGACTAATTGATCTTTGATACAAAGTCGGAATCTGTATTTTTACTTAATAAACTTTTAGCTGATAGTTATAATTAATTGTGGACCCATTAAAATCATGACGAATACATCAATCATGATCAAAATTATTACAACATGACTGATAATATTATTATGCTTAATATAATTTTTATAACATTAATTTAAGCTTTTTTAATCCTATCTTTCTAAAATCGAATAAAATTGATCTACATATTAATTTAAGCTTCCGAAACACGTCACAATTGACTGAGCTTTTCAATTATTCTTTTTTTATTAATGCTGGTTGTTAATGTAGATCCTTCAGTGAAGTATTGGGTGTATTGATAGAAATTTCCTATATGAAATAATTGCTAAATGGAAATAAACGACTGGCACTTTAATGGCCCTATATTGGGAGCAATGGGTACCCATATTGGTGCCTTAAATAATTTTCATTTTTTTTTTAAATTGTTCAGTATAAAATTATTTAAAAACTCGTAAAAAATATTTCTTTACATAATAATTTAATTGCATCCCTAAAAGGCTGAACTACAAATTTGAAATGTCTTCCACCACTAATAAACTTTTCCCTCTCCAAATATTGGACAGGCGACTTAAAGCTTTTTAAGATGTGACAAGTACAGATATCAACTACCCACCATTCTCTAGTACATTTTAACTTCCGGACAAATTGACACAGTTGGTCAACTATTATATATATAATAATTGGTCAATTGTAGTGTAAATTCTGTACTGTTGGCGGCTATTAATCGAACATGAAGATCAATCATTGGTATCATCGTAATCATTCCAAGATTTAACCAATGATGGATCATTATTGTCTGCAATCATAGTACCACGAAAAAATAATTGTCCGCCAATATTAGCCCAGTAATTCACCAAGCATCACGATTGACAATTTCCTATTGAGCATTCAACATAGAACGAAGTTGTTTTATCACAAACTTCTAAAATTTCATTCCACATGCATTCCTCTTTTTTCTGCTTTATTACGTTCTTATCCAGATATTGGTTAAAATATTATTCATCATCGAAAAAGAACTTCCCCACAAACGGCTATTTCTTCTTTTCAAGAGCACTTATTCTTTTATTTCATCTGTGCACTGTGTTTTTTCTACTTTAATCTTCATGCAATTAGTATCCATAATCGAAAATGAACAATTTTTCTTATGACAGCAATTTAGACGTGTAGGTAATTCACTATGCTTTTTATTAGTTTTCGAATCATAATACATGTATCATAATACTGTTTTAACGATGAATTGGTGTCTCCTTAAATTTACTAATCTCTTGATACTCTTAATAATAGACTATTTAAAAAGTTTCATTAAAAAAGTATTCGAAACTTGTATCGTTTTCTTATAAACATTTTACATTTTAGTAATAGTTTTAAAAGTAATACATTATTGTTAGAAATTGTTACTCAAAAAGCAATGTATAAAATGTATTTCTCACACACCGTGTGTATCATGTGTTGATTGTGTGTTAAATAATTTTATTAATAAGTCAACTTTTGCGTTACTTTGCCTTTTGTTCGGAGAAATTTGATACTGTGGCGTGGGCAGCAAGAATACACACACGCATGCATTCTCAAAGGTTTATTGTACGCGAGCCAAGAGGCACCAAGAGGTAGATTGAAGAGGATAGCAAGAAGGGAAATTACCGCTTGGTGGCGTTGTCGTCGATACACTCGACAGGTGTCCGCGGATCCAGTCTTCAGTGCCGCGGCGGCCGTTCGCGATGTTGGGTTTGTTGTTAGGAAGTTTAAGTTCTTTTCAGCTTATTTCTTCAATAATTGTACCATTTCCGTCTGTTTTGACAACTTTGAACATTCCTTTTTCAGTGTTTTACTCCCTCTGTGCAATATTTTTTTTGCTCCGACTTGTTTCACCTTGAGGGTTCCTACTGCGCAGACTCCAAGGGTAATTTTTATGAATTTGTTTTTTGTTTACATACGAACTGCGGATGGAAATAGCCTTCAAGGTACACCAAATTATCGAGGAATTTATAGATTGAAGTTTACTTTAAGATTACAAAATTTGAGCGTGAGTATCGAATCTGGCAGATTCCGGCATTTCGTTCCGGTCACGTAACTTTCTTTAACGCTTTTGATGAAGGTTATGTTTACGAATGTTATAACGTGCGCTACGCGTTATTCAACTATTTATCTCATTTGTGCGCATGTCGGTGATAGTTTTCTCCTTTCAAAATTGGATAATAGATCTTCACTTTTGGAAGAATAATTCATGCGTGAGAGAGTGGCAAGATGAGTTTGAGTGTTTCTTTCGTTAATATCTAGTTATTAGAATGGGATGTTGATATTTTATGGAAGAGCCGATATTGCACTGATTATACACTGACAATGAAAGAAATTTGAAGCAATTGTGTTTATACTGATATAACAAAACTTTATGTTCTTTTTTTCAAGGACTTAACTGTACTGCATATCTGTAAATTTAAAAAATTTCGATTTACAAAACTTGAATTAAAATTTCCTCGAAATAGGCGTTCGATTATTTAGCGAACAACCTACAACTTGAAGTTGGCCACATAGAACATGCGCAGTATAAATTCGTTTTGCAATAATTTAAAAAGAATGTTAAACGAAACTACATTGATGCTCCAACTTTCTCAACAATGGAGAATCACTTAAATTTAATTAACATTTCATTCTAGGAAAAAAATTATTCTACGTCGACTCTCGCTTTTCTCTTGAGAATGGATTCCGTGAGTGAATACGTTTATAATTTACATCGTTTCAAGCAGTTAACTATTCCAGTTTATTATTCAATTTGATTTGTAAATTGAACAAAATTCTTTACATTTCATGAAAGAGAATCATCTCTCTTTAATCAATCGTTCAATTACAATATTGAAGATTACAATTATAAGAGATATTCGGCTTCTTGATAGACTTTGTAAAGATGAGAAAGAGTAGATGATACAAAAGAGAAAGATAGGACATGGAAAACCCCGAAGGGAGGTACCTTGTGGTTTTGGACTGTGGTAGCCAGAGAGAGAAAATGGGAGAATAGAGATAGAGGCAGATAGTGGGAGAAGAACCTGACAGAGCGAAGACACGATCCTTCTGAGTTCTAGCCTAAGATGTAGAGGGGTTGAACTTTCAGCATGATCTGTCTATAGTTGTTACACACTTGGATCTTTTACTACATTTCCTTTAAATATCTTGTGCTTTTTCTACAATCGAAAGTATTTTGTTGCTTTTCCAATAATGATATAAAAAACTGATAATAACCAAATCATATTTTAATTTTACTAGAGCTAAGGGAAGCACTCTGCGCGCGCCATATTCAAATACTGATTTTTCAAAATAAAAAAAATGACAAATATATACGCACACTGATAAATGAAAAAGAAATGCTACACATAAAACGTTATTAAAAGCAATGAAGTGTATGTAAATAAGCATGTTAAACTATATGTAAAGAAGAAACAAGATATTCAAGCAGTTTTGAATTATTTATTGAAAAGAAATATTCATATATTTGTACCTCATTTATTACGAATACAAATTTTGAAGTATTATAGCGAAAAGTAAATATCGTAATTGGCATAAGAAAAAATGTTATTTATAATATGCAGAAAAAATTGAATTTATTGAATTAATGAATTTAATGTTAAAAGAAAATCCATTAATTATGCAAAATTGTGTATTTCTCGAAATGCATGTCAAAGACAATTTCATCTGTTATAAAGAAAACCTAATAAAATCGCAATCATTTAAATTCTCCATTCTGTATGCATCAATCCAAATGAAAAATTTGAATAAAATTGCGATATAACGATTTCAAAAACTATATAAAAGTATTTCAAAGATGTAAAATTTGAACATTATGGAAATTAAAAAATCAACTATTTTTTGTATTACATTTTACATCATAACAAGGATATCAAAACAAAAATATAAGTGCCAGTAAATTGAAATAGGTTCAGTGAAATAGTTGACTGAAGCTACACGGCGAAAAAGGTTAGCTATTGCAGTTAATTAGCTATTCCGTAGCTAAAAATTAATGCGAATTAACTGCGAATCAGCTACAACAATTCTTAGCTATTGCAGATAAATAAGTTAGCTATCTATATGCAAACCCATTCAGGTGGAACAGAATTAGCTGCAACAGCTAACATGTTTTTCTGTAACAGCTAATTATTAGCTACAATATAGCTATTAGTTTAATTAATGTTTTTCTCAGTGTAAGGTCCAAATAAAAGTATATTTAATCAGAGAATTAGCATATTAAAAAACCAACTACTCTTTAAATCTGAATTAGTAACTTTTGACTAATTGTACAGCATCGAATCGTTTATTAAATGAATTAGGAACCGTTTTGACTAATTTTTAGTCAATAGTGACTAAACATTAGTCAAAACATTTACTAATTCATTTAATAAACGATTCCGTCTTATTTTAATTAGTACCAAAGCCCAAAAGTGACTAATTTAGATTTAGACTTAGAGAGTAAGTAGAGCATAAAACTGAAATTAAAGTAAAAACAACCAGACTGTGGAATACTATTTGATTTTAAAAAATGTATGTCGAAACCACAGAGGAGAAGTTAGTTTTCTGCACTTTTGTTTATTTTGACATAAGTACAGAATGTATTATAAGTACAGTATGTATTGAAATTCTGATTAAATGGACTACAATTCAAGTTAAAACAGACTGAAAATTTAAGTAATGTCAGTAATTTTGTTTTAAAAAAAACAAAATCTGCAAACAGCAATTTTTGTTCAATAATCATATATTAAAATGGAAAACTGAACTCGATTTTGAGAACTATTACATTTTTCATTAATATAGAATGTATCAATCAAAAAATTTTTTAAAGAAAATTCTTGTTTTATTGACTCATTGCCAGTGAGAATAACACCTACTTCTTATAATATTACATTTTTCGTTTGGATTAGTTTAAAGCAGGTAAAATAATCTTCAAGTCTCGTTATCATAATTTTCTTTGCGTATTTTGGGTCTTCAAAGGCACAAAATTGCTTTGGCTTTGGGCCATTTGGCACTTATAGCTATTTATGAGAGTTCTGAAATATTTACCTCAAGTGTAAGAAGTTGAGCATATTTATAACAAAACTAGAATTTTATAACAAGTGAAAAAAACAAGGTGATTACATTTGAAAAATCAATGCTGGCAGTGTTAATTAGCCATTATAAATCCACAACAGAAGACGTTATTGGGCCAAGCTACATTTTATCGCTTGCAATGATAATTTGCCATATTTGACTAAGATTGACCAATATTTGACCAAGATTGACCAATATTTTACCAAGATTGACCAATATTTGACCAAGATTTAGCAAATTCAAATTTCTTAGAATCGATGCCAACATTGGCCCGATGGTGGCTAGATTTAAAATTACAATGCTGTCCCATTGCTGTATTTCGGCAGACATTACTGGACCAACATTGGTCCGTAAGACTTCTGGTATTTCGCACTTGGGTAATTAAAGTTTTCTAATCAAGACATTAAAGTGTCTGATAATTTCCAAATTTGTATTTGTATAAGGAAAATTCACTTTCCTTGTGCAGCAGCACAGGAACATGTATATAGAATTTAATTTTGTTCATGTCGACATAAAATTCTATTGTTATAACAAAGTGTCCAGTTTTAGTTATACGAAATCGTTGAATGTCAATGTTTTTCTTGTGGCAACGAAATACAAGTAGACAATGTTGGGAGTTGCTGAAAACCGGTATTATTACACAGCGCCGGTAGGTTATATATCCCTTGTGAGGAATTCCTTCACAGTGCTACCATGCAGCGCCATTAAGTGTTCTATATGGCGGAAAATGAGAGCGCTTAAGGTTTGTCTTAGAAATTATAAATGGCTCTACACTAACGAAGATATTTCTTTCCAAATTTGGAGCTAATATATACTATTAATAATATACTATCTTCGGTTGACCCTATCTTCTAATATTAGAAGATAGTATACTATAAAATATGTCATAACTTCTATGTGACACATGTCATAACAAAACTGATTTTCGTTTTTCTGATCCACTTTTTCAAAAATGAGTCAAGTTGCATTCAATCATTCATTATTGAATCTAGTTTCATTATTGATTCAGGTTTGAATTTTCAGTTTACGGTCTGAATTTTGAGATTCATCGGCCTTTATTATTTAATGCCTTGATTATTGCAGCTTATATTTTTCATTATAATAGGCATTTCCTACAGATCGTATGTGTATAGGAAATTACTCTTTTATTTCATTAGAACATTCTGCTTTGGTTAATTTTATCTGACTAAAAAAAGGTGATTAAAATTAAATACCTAGAAAGTTGTTCCTACGTTGTACGTCAAATATGTTTACCTCAAGATATTTACATTCATTATCGAGTTATTCAAGTTTAGTATCCAGGTATTTAGGCTTCATGTATCGTAAATGATCAGTTCGGAAATGTTGAATAACATAAAAGTCAAATTAAATGAAACGAAAAGTATCAATTAATTAGTCATAGATATTGAATATCGTGCTAGCTTAAAAAAACGTATTAGCTTAAAAAAACGTATTAGCTTAAAAAACGTATTAGCTTAAAAAACGTACAGGCTTAAAAATAAGTGCTAGCTTTAATAGAAGCATACTAGTTTTGATAGAAACATACTAGCTTTAATATACCTAAACATACTAGCTTTAATAGAAACATGCTACTTTTAATAGAAACATACTAGCTTTAATAGAAACGTACTAGTTTCAATAGAAACGTACAAGCTTACATTAAAATAGTGTGCTATAATGCTGTATAGAATATTTTGATAGCAACTTTACAGTTAGATTCGGGCAGTAATTTTGATATTATCTAAATATTGCTCTGCTATTTTTTATTAATTTGTGTTAAGGAACATTTCCATTTCCTTATAGGTTATTTTCTACGTATCTATTGCAAAACAATAGCGCTGTATGTGTTGTTACACACTATACGGTAGAATTTATCTGCATTAATACATCGATTATAATACAGAGATTACAACTTTGTAGGAGAATGCGGAATTAAAACGTTTGACTTATGTCATTGATACTGAAGAGATTGCATTTACTCACAGTTAAATTTTGCATGTAATTAGAAGAGAATTTATCGATTAACAGTAAAGTACTGTGATGTCCCGCGAATGTTCTTCATACATATATATTCTGGTCAACACTGTAAACCATGTTCTTAAGTTATTATTCTTTTAAAGTCTAATTTAAGCTTAGTCTAATTAGATAAGTATCATACCTATAGTACATAACTATACCTAAGATTTTGTATTGAAAGCCTCTCGAAAAGCACTTTTTGTGATAACTGTCCCTTTGACACAAAACAATTAGGTTTCACCACTAAGTGTAGGATAAACATTTTTATTATTCTATTATCTACTATTCCAATGTATTTTTAATCAAAAGAAGAATGAGAATCTGCCAGTTTCGGTATGCTTGAATTGGAAAAAGTACTTTTAAGGACAAACAATGAGAAATAAATGATTCGTTAACAAGGACCTTGAAGTGTTATGGAAGAGTTTGGTTGTACTTTATTTTATCGCAAGTGTCGATTATTTGTCCGTTTAGGAAGCTTTAATTGAATTGTTATTATTTACATCAATTTACATCTAGTTTCTTGTGCGCAAAAAGAGCGTTGTAATTATATCGAATCCAATTACTTTTTGCTTAGAAATCTCCCATATTCATTAGCAGAAAAATCAGTATAGACATTATGAACAGTGGTACGTTACTAGTTGCGGATTTTATCGATAGCGACAGCCAATTTCAACTCTAACTTATAAAATTTTCAAAAGAATTTTCTTTTTCATTTTACAATACGAAAATAGTATCGCCAGTTTAGACATGTTATTTTTCTGCGTGTTCGAAGTTAATAAAAACTACAACCAAACTGCATCCGAGATTATAAGAATGTTAACTTATTGAACTATTACCCGTTTATTATGCACATAAATAAAATGCAAAAGAAAGTCCTTGGTATGTACCTTGAATATGCTTCATCAATCGTCTATCAAATAGACCTTTTCATTTGTAGTGCGCAGGCACGTAAAGAAATTCATCCTTAAGCAGGAGAGCAAAAATTACAGATGATATTCAAACATGAAAACTTTTATTTCGCCTATTAATCGAAATTTTGAATTATAATGATAAATTGGTCAGATTCCTTTTTAATTACAATGAATATTATTTTATATTATTATGATATATGTATGTGGAATGGGTACATATAGGACAGTTACATTTCATGGTCTGTGGTAATAACAATAGGTTGAACATTCTTAAATACGTGAGTACTAACTTTAGAACCTACTGGGATTCAGAAAGCAGAAAAGAAAGGAAGGCAGGAAGGAATAATAAGAAGGGTGAGGACGACTTGGGACGACTGTTGGCCATCTCGATAAAATACACCAGGTTCGCATCAGTCTCTGGAGCAGCAAGAAAGAGGAAAGAAAAAAGAAGGAGAGAAGCGTCAGCGTATAGTGGAAAGTAAAGAGAGCGAGCGCTTCAAGTTGTGCCACGCGAATGAAAATAAACCAGTGACTACAAGTTACAGTGAACCGGTTCATACTGTCGTGGTGTGCGAAGTCCTTGGTGAAGCTGGTAATCGGGCCGGGACGTCTACGACGACGACGTCTGCGATCTAGTCGTCGTCGTCGTGGCCGTCAACTTTGTCTTCGTTGTGATCTCTTGCAATTTTCCTATACACCTGCTAATAAAAGAGGAAAGCATCCTTCCAAGACGCACGTGAGATTTGAACGCGTCATTCTCCAAGATCATGATGTCTCTCACGTGCAGAGTCCAGTATTTGAATGATGTGGACCCCTTTGCTTACGCGAGTTCCTATCCTGAACCAGCCAGACCGCCGGTGCACACCTTCAGCGCGACCTTGCCTCTCATCAACCAGCTCGCTGCAGTTCATCGACTCTTGCGAGCCCCTCACAGGGTAAGTTGTCCTTCATTTCGTTTAAATTAAGCGCCACGTTGTTATTTCAACAAAAAATTGCAATGAAAGTGAGCTCCTTCCATCATCACTTTATAACTTCCAACCTAATATGTTCTCCAACTAATAAAATCTATTTGTCTTTCCACAGTGCCTCATTCTCAAACATTTGCTCTTTTGGCATCTTTCTTAGACCTTTTGGACACCTGGATAAGTGACAACATTAGTTAATGCAAACATTAATAAGTGTTTGGATGTAAAATAATATATATATATATATATTACTATTCACTTTATAAAAGTTGCAATCAATTATGCAGTAATTCACAGTATATATTATTCACAATATTCACGGTACGAAAGTTGTAATAAGAAGTGTTCAAATACTACGTAATTTCTATGATACGACGTATCGTTTTGAGACATTTTTAGGGTAGATAATTTGTTTGTTATGTATAAATAAAGAAAAGACTGAACTTCCTGTATGAGGAAGCAATATAAATTTAAAAACAGCGGCGAATCTAGACGGGGATTTTGGGGAAGGTTGTATGAATTATATCCTTTAATATAATCTGCAGAATCATGTGTAGGTTTCTGTACAAGAAAATTTAATAAAACAATTTTTCGGTAAATCAAACTGCAGAGACGTTCAATGTCTTAAATTTCTTTTCGAGTTTTGAATTGTATTGAAAACCAGCAATCAATATTTCATAAAGTCAGTTGAAGAATATCAAACTTATGTATTATCAAACCATGAAATGACGAATGTTATTGGAATTTTGCAAACTTTTGTGTATTATAACTATAAAGCGAAATTACCTCCATTTCAACGATTTTTTTTTTAGAAATAACTAGCTTTGCAGAAAATTTAATTTTTATTGTTACAAAGTTTATTTGCTCTGTATCCAATCTTGTATCATTCACTCTTTTGAGTAAATATTATGCAAACGTAGTGTCTCGACAATATTTTAACCACTGTCTCGTAATTCAAAAGCGCTTGCGCAAACATATTAAGTGTTTCACACACCTTAATTTATCATTTTAAAACGCGATTCGTGTCACCAAGCTTCTGTCTCATAAAAGTGAAACTGTAATATTTGAAATTTCCATTTGAAACGTCATTTGAAACGTCATTTGAAACGTCATTTGAAACGTCATTTGAAAAAGAATCGTTTGCAAGACTAATTAAAATAAAATCTGATTCGAAAGTTAACAAAACAAAGCTTAGTAAAACGCTGAAAGTGTTGTTGCTATGAAACGGTTTAAATAAATAAATATTTACACAGACCAAGTACAGTTACAATTCTTATAAACATTTTCGGCATAAACAATATTAAATTAAAATTTATTATTATACCTTTAACTTAGTATATTAAAGTATTTAATACTAATTTAATTTATAATATTAATAAAGTTGAATGTAAATGTAATAAAGTTGTTAATTTATAATACTTTTAAATAAAACAATTTATCACCTAAATCAGTCACATTACTAAAATTTTTAATTTAAAAAAAAATTTCACTTACATTGAAAAATTAATTATTCCCTTAATTAAAATTCAATAACCAATTGAAATAAAATAAGGTGGCTATTCTCAGCTGATCATAAAGAAATCGGAATACTATATTCCGATGGAATATATTCATATTTCATTTTTGGAATATGATCTCGAATAATTGGTTCCAGCCTCAGAATATAATTATTCGACTTGAATTAAAGACCCCCTCGTAATTAATTAATAATGACCAAATTTAATTTGAATTTCAACTGACTTAGTTATTTTTTCTCTTCATTTAACAAGGATATTCAATCTTAGGGTCAATTAATCGTATTATAACTATTCTAAATATACGTCCTAATTTAATATTTATATATAAAATTTCTTTATTTTCATGATCAATTTTATTAACAACAATTCTACCTCGTTTATCCTAAACCATAGAAATTAATCCTTAAAAAATAATTAATCCTTTTAAACATCAAGAAACTATCAAATTTTTTAATTCACCCAAAAAAGCACAAGTAAATCATCTAGTTGTTTTCTTCATCTAAAGCATCTGCAGTTTCTAAACCTTATGTTGAGTGACACTTTACCAAAGTTCCTAACCATATCAGTAATTTATCTTTTCGTGCTTTGAAATGCGCTAAGCATATTATTTTATGTAATTTATCAAAGTTAAATTGTAACGGTATATTTGCCAACGATTCGGTTGAGTTATCCTGATAATGAGGATCGTGTTACATGAACAATACCTATAGGCATTCCCATAAAGATGCAAACACTCAGAAACTATCGGACTCTATTATGGCAGCTATTTTCTCAAGGTTCCAAAGGATTCCTTTATCGAAGGTTACCAAGGAGACCGATCTAACCTAACCTGACCCTGCGTAGCATGAAGTTCCCGCTTCTTCCCGGATGCAAAGAGATCAAAATGACTTCGTCGCCATGTAGCACCTTCGTTTCTTATTTACCATACACTGTTACACGAGCTATCTGGAAAGGACCAGTACATGAACTTGAAATTGTGGAAAAAAATGAGTACACACTTATCCGTGCGACCGGTAGTTGAATCCTTTGTTCAACGTCTGTAGAACAGTTTCATACTGTTTGGATGCACCTACAGTGTCGTATTATTGTCAAGCACATCTCGTACTAAGAAAATCCTGGTTCGAACAACAAAAGCGAAAATATAAATTATTCATCTTGTTCAATTAATCTCTTCCATCTAACAATAATTTTTACTTGTTATAACTTTTGTGTGCTATTATTGCTACTTTCTGCTATTCTTGGTTCCTATTATTTTTACTTTCAATTATTCTTACGTGCAATAATTTTTTCTGCATTTATATATTTCAAGTTGCGTTTTATCAAAGAGACTTTATCTCAAAAACAGCCAGGGCTCAGATGACTCCTTATCACCGGTGCAAAATTCATATCAGTGGATTATATTTCAGAACTGCAATTTTGATAATCAAGCATTTTGTGCTGAATTATGAATACTTTAATCTAAAGCATGTTTTTTGTCGCAGGCAAAAGCAAAATTTACGAAGAAAATGATTTTTTTAAGGTAATGTTGGTTTGAAATTTAAACTGCCAAGATGAACTAAAGATTGAACTAAAGACGTGATCGTTATTAAATTGTAAAAGAAAGGACTTTCATGCAGTAGGAGTGAAATAAAAGCAGTTGCAGATTGCAAGTGAATCGGTACTACGAAATAAGAGCAAATCACCACACGGTTGGGAACTGAAGGAAAAAATAAAGTACTGGGGTCCAAAATTTAAGGGGAAACTGACTCGTTCCCAAGATAACCGGTATATACGTGGATCGGCTTGCTTATACATATATCGATGGGCATATAATTTGAGATCCATAAATGTATACTTTTTACTCCTCGGAGAACGCATGAACTCGTCGCTTACAATACCGTTAGTTGCATCAGTAAAGCATTTTGCCTGTGCCAAATTCAAACGACTTGAGAATATTCGCGGAAAGTTCTTGCATCTTCTATCTTCTGCTGCAATTACATTCTTTGATGAACTGTAACCGATTTGTCGAAAAGGTTCTCAAATGTACTTCTGATGTTCTGATGTTCTGAATGTACAATATTACAATCAATATTCCAAAAGAAAATAAAAAATCAAAACAGGGCCAATTTATAATGTGGGAAAATCTTAAAAAAAGTCCACAATTGTCTTCCGTGTCAATTTCAATTTCTTAGAATTTAAGAATCTAGATATATATATAATTCGCTACTATGTACGTAACTTCCTCCTAACTATTGGTTATTCCTTCCCTACTGAAAATCCACACATGGGATCCTACGTAGGATCATACATATAAATAATCCTATTTGTAATACTTACAAATAATCCTAAGTTTTTGAAGGTAATCGTGTGAGATCCAATCTAAAATTGTATCTGAAAATGAGACATCATTTAAAGAGGGTATCCATTTTGGAATTTTGTGTTCACGTTTCCTTCATCAAATCACATGTTGATTCCCATGTGATTTCCTCATTTTTACACTATGTTAAATAAAATTCAATTCTCAAAATCAATTCCCTACATTAATTACTAAGTCAATTTTTTTTGTCTTTTCCTACAATAAAACCTTAACAAATTTATAGCAAAATTGTAACTATGTAATTCTTATATCGAATCTTAATTCAAAGATATGAAAAATCTTACATAAATCCATACACTGAAATATTCCTACGTAAAATCCCACATTTAATCGTATTATGCTTAATCTTTTGTATATTCA
The DNA here is from genome assembly GCA_011057455.1 of Ganaspis sp. Gsp50. Taxonomy (NCBI): domain Eukaryota; kingdom Metazoa; phylum Arthropoda; class Insecta; order Hymenoptera; family Figitidae; genus Ganaspis; species Ganaspis sp. Gsp50. The sequence continues at coordinate 28,866 of WNHD01000149.1, read as the reverse complement.
TAAATTACCAAATCTCACGTTCAAAACTATATGTGAAATCTTTTCTCTAACCATCAATCACTAAACTCCTAAATAAAATCCCACATTTAATCCTATGTTCAATCTCACGTCTATTTTTTGATACTGAAATCCCACACAAGTTCCTACGATGTAAAATCTAGTAACCTACGTAAAATCTTTTGTCCATCCATCAACTATGAAATACCTACGAGAAATCCTACAATTATTCTTATGTGAAATCAAAATACCATCCATACGTTACAAAATGCTTATATAAAATCCCACACTTAATCCTATGTTTAATCTTACGTCCAATTCGCTATGCTGAAATCCGACACAAACTCCTAGGACATATAACTTACGTAAAATCTTTCGTCGATTCATCAATTGTGATATTCCTACCTGAAATCCTATACAATTATTCTTCTGTGAAATCATAAATCCATCCATATATTGCAGAATTCCTACAAGAAATCCCACATTAAATCCTATGTTAAGTCCAACCTATTATTCATTAGTTATCAAGATTCTACAGAAACTTTTAAATTTATTCCTATGTGAAATCTTGTACCCATCCATCAATTAACAAATTCCTACATAGAATCCCACATTTAATCCTATGTTAAATCTCACGTCTATTTTTCAATACTAAATTCCCATCCACATTTTTACGAAGTAACTAACCTAAAATCTTTTGTCGATTCATCAACGATATTCCTACGTGGATTCCTACAATTATTCTTATATGAAATCATAAATTCCTCCATATATCACAAAAACTCTAGAAGAAGTCCTATGTAATACATATGCCCATACTGCAATAACCAAAATCCTATACTTAAAGCTCCACATTAGGTCTAATGTGAGATACTATGTTTTAATAATTTAGTAATTGATGGATGAACATAAGATTTCATATAGGATTAAATTTGAGATTTTAGTAGGATATTAGTAATTGATAAATAGGCATATAGGAGGTTACATAGGATTTAATGTGGGATTTCTTGTAGGAATTTCGTTATGTACGGATGGATTTATGATTTCACACAAGAGTAATTAGGATTTCACGTAGGAATTTCATAGTTGATGAATCGACAAAAGATTTAACGTAGGTGACATCGTAGGAATCAGTGTGGGATTTCAGTAACAGGAAATGGACGTAAGATTGAACATGGGATTAAGTGTGGAATTTTACATAGGAATATTTGAATATATGGAAGGGCATAAGATTTTACATAGGATTAAATTTGAGATTTTCAATAGAATTTTAGTAATTGATGAATAGGCAAATAGGATTATACATATAGGATTATACATAGGATTTAATGTAAGAATTCTTGTAGGAATTTCGTTATATATGGATGGATTTATGATTTCACAGAAGAATAATTGTAGGATATCACGTAGGAATTTCATAGTTGATGAATGGACAAAAGATTTAACGTTGATTACATCGTAGGAATCAGCGTGAGATTTCAGTAACAGGAAATGGACGTAAGATTGAACATGGGATTAAGTGTGGAATTTTACATAGGAATATTTTAATATATGGAAGGGCATGAGATTTCACATAGGATTAAATTTAAGATTTTAAGTAGGATTTTGGTAATTAATGAATCGGCATATAGGATTATACATAGGATTCAATGTGGGATTTCTTGTAACAATTTTCCAATGTATGGATGGATTTATAACTTCACATAAGAATAATTGTATAGGATTTCACGTAGGAATTTCATAGTTAATGAATCGACAATTGATTTAACGTAAGTTATTTCGTATGAATGTGTGTGGAATTTCAGTATCAAGAAATGGACGTGAGATTAAACATAGGATTAAATGTGGAATTTTACGTAGGATTATTTCAATGTATGGATTTATGAAAGATTTTACATATGTTTCGAATTAAGATTCAATATGGGAATTACAGTGACAACTTTGCTATGAATTTATAAAGGTTTATTGTAGTAAAAGACAAAGGAAATTGACTTATGAATTGATGTGGGAAATTGATTTTGAGAATTGAATTATATTTAACATAGTGTGAAACTTCTATGGAAATCAAATTGGAAGCAACATGTGATTTGATGAGCGACGCGTTATTAGAAAATTTCCAAGTGGATGCCTTCTTCCCCAGCTAATATAATGATGTATCCAATAAATTATTATTCAAGAAACTTGTTTTTAATTTCTTATTTCGAAGCAATAACGTACTGTTCGAAAACATAGAGTTCTAAATAACATATACCATTGTTGTTCAGTAATTACTAAATACTTTGTTTATTTTTTATTTCTAAGTATCTACGACACATAATAAAGCGTATCCTGCGTTATTGGAATTTATTTTTCCTTCCCATCGAAACGTATTACGCTCAATGGTTGAAACTTGATACTCAGTTCAATAATTTGTTGTTTCAATGATTATAAGTTTTTCTTTGTTTTTGCTTCCTTTATGAGGATTTGATGCTTCATCTTCGTGCCGATTTTCCAAGAATAATCTAAATCAACTCATTTTTTCTTTTCATCTCATCTCTTCTTTTGTACTCGAACAAAGATGATATACTATTAGATTTTACTTTCCTTGAAGGGAACTTGTATTTTTTGAATAAGTAAATAAATGTGGAGAGATTAGGGAAAAGAATGGAATTTTTTGTTTTTCATATGTGAATATGTGTGAAAGGAAGGCGATAGTGTCCTAATGTCACATGCTTGCTGCAGTCTACCAGAGTCTTACTATACCGGGTTTACCAGCTCACTTACCTATCTACCTACCTACCCACCTACCTAGACTATCTCCCGAGTTGCACGTAACTGCTAACTGCACATTTGTCTGACTGTGCCTGCATGCATCTCGCAAAGTCTGGCTAACAGGCATGAACCTCTTTGTTGCATTCCGCTTTGAATGTGACTGCTGCGCCTACTTGGAGCAGTTCCTTATGTATATTTTCAAGACACCTCGAAAGTGTCCAGTTTCATTCACAAAAGGCCACGGTTTCCCTCGCAGGGTCTCGATAGGAAAGTCACGGTTAAGCAGATATGTGAATGTCCAATGCGAAACCAACCTATACGTAAGCATAGGTTAATTATAATTTTTGTGAAAATAGTTAAAGACTTACGTCTTTAATTATTTTCACAAAAATTATTACCGGTTAACAGCTAATTATTCGGGAGCCAATAATTCTTAACCGGTAATTATTTTTTCTGGCTTATTGATTTTAATGATTTAATGAGGTGATTAAAGTTTGAGTGCACACTAGCAGCGAGAATTTACGTTCGGTGTAAATATAAGCCGATTTTATTCGTCAATTACTTTTACTTTTTTAATTTTTAACACTCTCGTCAATAGGATATTTACATTCTCATTGAGGATGGATTTTTACTTTCCATGGGTGTATTATTTTTTTACTTTTGCAACAAACGGAAGCTAAACTTTTTTTTAGAGGTTGAAACATTAGTTACTTGTACTGATGGCTTAGTTTTCAGTAGACGTTTCTCGAGGCTGCAAAGTCGATAGCCATTCGGTAGTACATGTAGTAAAACCTCACTTTATGTCGGATTATTGACTATCCGTCTCGTATAGCACAGTCTCTTAGGAGTTCGTTTCAGCTGTGAATATCGTGCATCAAGTAAAATGGGTATTGCAATTCTAGCATGTGTTCCAGACGAATTGGATAATTTCAATCATCCACTATTGTTTCGGATTTAATGCAGCGTGTATCGAAAAACATTACTGAAAATGCGCGTTACAATCGTTACAATCAGTTGCATGAAAGATCTTTTTGCAGAGCAAAATATTGATATCATGAAGAAGCAAAATTGTTAAATTATTTAGCCGACATCCTACCATCTTTTTTTCGCATTTCGCATTTAATTTCTTTGAATAACGTTAATTGCAATACTCTACGTTTCTTAATCTTTAGTGTAATTGTTTTAGAACGATTAATAACTTATAATTAAGGCAATTCTGTTACCTTAATTGTTGGTCAATTACACAAATCTGAAAATTGTGGTTTTATGCCCTTTCTTATGTTAAATAAAGAAAAGCATAAATGCTAAGAAGATTAAGCGTATTTATGAATTTATGTTTGCAAGTACCAGATGTAGGAAGCTTAGAAGATCTTGGTTCGTGACCAAGTTTACTACGTTGTCTGCTCTTCCTGCCTTTCCTTTTCTAATTTTTCCCGTCATTGCCATCATTCAAGTTCGTTTTATTTGCCTGCAGAATATAAAGCCGATCTCATCGTTTCCGTTGATGCAAAGGAGTTCACAAAGAATCTGCAAGAAACGAGAAAATAACCCAACCATATAGACAGAAGTTCATGGAGCCATAACCCACGGGCTCGAGATCAACGGAGCATGTCGCATAGGAACTTCTTTTTTTTACGTAAAATCAGTCCTTTGTCCGAAAATAAATTACCTAACAGCTGATTCATCATATAACTTGAAGTGCAGAGTCAATAATGTGAGTCAATGTCTTTCCTTTAAACCTGGTAATCGACTTTTGAATAATAATTCAAATAATATGGAAGTTAAATTAAAGTTAAGGTACCTATAAATATGTTGATAGAAGAACATTTGAAATGGCCATATATAAGAGTAGTACGTGTAACGATGAGACAGGACATGTTCTGATCTACATATTTAATCATATCAATAAGTCTGCACTAGATTTGTACCAAGAGTATGCAAATTTATGTGTCAACTTAATCCCTTTCTTCTTATACTTTCCTCCCTCCTACGCTCTCAAACTACTACTCATATTACCAGTGGACAGCATTAACAATGTTCAAAGAACATCCCGGAAGAATATTTTATTTAGTTCTGACTAGCTACATCAAAATCAACATCTACTATAGTGGAAATATAACCAGTAGTAACGTAAATGTGATAATTGAATGATAACTAAAATCCATAAACTCCAGACCAACATATCAGTCATTTATGGAATTCAAAATTTCAAGAAACGCTTTGTTGCTTTGTTTTTCAGGATCACAAGGGCTACAATGTATATGCTAAATGTCAAACTGCAATGCACGTTATGATGTTACCAAACGTACAATGTATTTGTATTTATCTTGTAGAAAAACGTGACTTTGCATTACATCGGTTTTCAATCGAGGGTAAGAAGTTCAATGCAAGAGAGTCGGAAGGAGACAAAAATGACGATAATTCTATCTGGTTGAATTATTTATTTATGATGCAGAGTTGATCACAGAGAGTGCCGATAAATAAAAACAATAATTGCATCCAATGAAACGTCAATGATACAGTTAGTATTGACGTCAGGGATAATAAAATCGTCGTTGAATTAAATGCCAGTGTCAGTTGCGATATCATATGAGTTCGATCCATAATCGTTTTCTTTATGCTCCGTTTAATTTCTTTGTTGCTCTCTTTTCTTTGTTGGTCCCATTTCTTTGTCTGTGTAAAAACAAAGCAAACATTGGACATGGGTGCGAAGATCACTTTGCCAAATGGTCCAATCAAATGCTTTTGAAAAACATTCTCATAAGGATCAGAACAATAAGCAAGTTTTCTCATAAGGATCAGAACAATAAGCAAGTCCCGTAATAGTTAATTAACGAAATATTGAAAATAATATAATTATAACAATTTACACTGTTTTTACTATAACTGATTGTATCCTTTAGTTTCAAAAATTACTTGCTAACTCTATTATTTTGGTTTCAAAAATTATTTGCTAACTGCATTCTTTAATTTCAAACAAATGTGCAAATTTCTGATGATTCTTATCTAGGTTAAATGGTTTGTGTCAAAGTACTAACCTCAAGCTAACTCAATAAGTAGATTTCTGTTAAGACTTTTACGAACTGAATCAGCAATAGGTATATATAGTATTATAGTGTATATAGTATTATAGTGTATATAGTATTCATACAAGTAAACAGGTACATTGAACAATTTAAAAAACTTTTATACAACCTATGTTTAGATGGAAACGAAATTATTTTTTTAGGTTTCAAATTGGGTTCTTGAGAATAACTTGAGTTGAAGTGAATTTTCTTGGCAAAGTTTTGCTAGTACTACGAGGTGATTTATTTCAACAATCCTTTTGAGATCCTTCTTCGAACTTATGTGCTTGTTTATGGCGATCGATGCATTACGTTGGCGTTGGATTATAGGCACACTGAAAGGTCTAGAAGACTTGTATTTGGGTCACCTGGTTGTTGGCTTTCCGGCGTTACAAATTCTCAAAATAAGGAATGGAAATAGATTAGAATTAGAAAATAAGGCATCTCGAGACAACTTCAGACAATAGTCTTCAGATTTAGTCCAAAATGATTTGAATCAATAAGATTAAATATACTTATAATTATAAATAAAAGGTCAATGGAAAGGATATATAATATCTTAAAAGATATATCTTTTAACATTAAATATTAAATATTAATATTAAATATTAAAAGATATATCTTTTAATCTTTATTCTTGTTTTATTTTATCAATTTTGATTCATGAATGCCGCTTTATGGTTTCAGGGAATAAACACTCTGAAAAGATTTTTTTGTGCGGATCTTCTGGAGACATAAAGGATACGAGGATGGTCAAATTCATGAGTGTAATATTATTCAAAGAATTTCATCACTCAGCGTATGTACGTGACGTTGATTTTCTAGTATCGGATTATATGTTCTCCACTTTCGCATTCATCCTTTCGACTTCCGGCAGTGGATCAGCGTCACCTTTTATTAAATCCTTTAGAACCTTAGTTGTCAATTTGCTTTTGATTTAATAGAACTTTATGAATACGTTGAAAGAAAGAATTGTTCCCCTCTCTTTGATATCGCTGAACTTTGATTTAATTAAGTAAATTGGCGTTTTTGTGATATTTCTCTTTTCAAATATATATATTGAAAAGTTTGATAATATGATTCGAGTTATTCCACCAAGAGGAAATAGGAAAACAGGAAAATGAATCCTATAATTCAAAGAGTTGTAATATTATAATTTAATATATGTATATATATGTATATATAATCTTTTTGTGTATTTAGATTTTAAAACAAAAATTGTTCATCCCGAGGATTAGGAATTTGTTTAATTATCATAAAGGAGATAAAAGTTACGAATGTTTGCAAAGTCGGGTTACAAACTTAATGCCGGAGATACAAGTCACATTTGAGTTTCATACAGTGGGTTAGAATTAATGAACTAACTGGCGCAACAGTGCTTGAGGAATGCAAAATATTTGTTCGCTTATGATGCTAATGTACCCTCTTTACTTTGCATGACAATTACTTCCGTGAAGGATCACTCTGCTTTCTGCTCTTTTCAAGTTTCCTCTATTTTATACTTTTCTCTTGCTCATTTCTAATTCGTCTAATTCTTTCTTTCTTTCTTTCTTTAATTCCTTTTTGTGAATTTGCGTCTTGTTAATTTTATTAAATTCTGTCAAAAATTTCTTTTCTTAATTTCTTTACCGAATGCGACGGTTTCTAATTTTATTTGTTAATTCGTAACATTCTTTATTATATTTTTAATACCTTTTTCTAATTAGTTTCCTAATTATCTTGTTAGTTTTTTTTGCTAGTCTGCTCTTGTTTGGTTTTTCTTTCATGCTGTCAATTTGATAACACAAGGAATCGATAATCTAAATTCGTATTGAATATTGATTCTGTTAAGTGAAGCAGGTCAGGAAATTTGTAAAAATATGTTGCAGTAGAAAGGTATTGTTATATATGTATCATAAGGTAATTAACCTTTATAAACATTATTATTTATGTATCATAAGGTAATTAACCTTTTATAAACATTATTATTTATGTATCATAAGGTAATTAACTTTTATAAACATGTTTATAAATTATTATGCATCAAAAATCGGTTTAAGGTTTAATCGTGTCGGTGCAAGGTGTTTTATTTGCAGCACAGGTTTTATATTTTTGGACAGCCGTTTAGCATGGAAGAGATATCGATCATGAAAACCTCTCAACTGTTGGCATTGAAAGTCATAATGTCCATTTCTGTATAACACGTAAACAAACACATTTAAAGAATGTCTGAATCGAGGATCCAGTGTCTTGTAACTCTAAACTTCCAAGCTAATCTGCTTCACGCGAAGTTCTTCCAGTGCAATTTGAACCCTCCTGCAGGTTTAGTCTGCTTTTAACAAAGGACTCTGTTAAATAAAAATCCTTATAGAACTCCTTTTGTCTGCTTTCTGACTTACTGAGATTACCCCTTATTGATTTTCACTTTCATCGTAAAACAATGATAATCATTGCAAAAAACCAAAAATTGGCATTTAAAAAAGCCACTTTTAATTAACATTAAAATTTTATTTTTAATGTTAATTAAATGCTAAATTGTAAGGGTAAAAAAGAGGGTAAAAAATGGCATTTAAAATTTGGTTTAAATGCTAATTGTTTACCCTATTGATTCTATAAATTTTGTAAAAATAACTTTCGATTTGAATAACCTATTGCAGGGGATAAGTTCTCTTTTTCAAAGTTTTTGAAATTGCTATTTCGAGCACGAGTTCCTTGATAATAAAATCATTATTAACTGTATCTGTTTCCTGAATTTGTTTGTGCTTGCCGACTGCATTGGAATCGAAGCGAATTCGTAATACTTGATTACAGTTTTGATTGTTCGTACCTACTCTTTGACCGCAGGAGTAATTTCGTTATTATTGAATTTGGTAACACGTGAAAGAGAAAACATATTGGTTGATCAATATTAATTTACCTCCACAAAAATTATTCCACTACTTATTCTTGTCTCGTTTTAATTATTCGTTTTAAGTAAAGACAATTAGTAACAAAAAGCGTGCGTAATTAATTTTAATTCTAAATTCAATAATTAGTTTCAATTTTAAATTCAATTCTAGTAAATTACTAGTTAGTAATTCGTTTCAATTTGAAATTTAATAATTGGTTTGAATGTTAAATTTAATAATTGGTTTGAATTTTAATTTCAATGATTGGTTTGAATTTTAATTTCAATGATTGGTTTGAATTTTAATTTCAATAATTGTTTCTTCCAAAATACTGTAGTTGTCACTTAAAAATTATTTGCCTTTTCTCTATGCATAACATTAATGATATGTGTAATATTTTTGTATTAATCATAAATAGAGTCGTTTAGACAATTTTTTCTCACTATGATTAGGGTGATTATAGAAATAGTACAATTCTTATATGAAGGGTATATAGTGAAACTAAAGTATCATAATTTTACGATTAACTTCTCTAACCGTGTGCAATTTATTCCTGATTAGCTTTCACTTACATCATTATCTATTTATTATCTATTATCTGTTTTACACATCCATTTATACGTACTATGTTCATGGATTGTTTGATATCACTTTGACCTTTTAAGTAGTTACTGACATTTACTTTCAAGGTCTCAAGGATCTTCCTAAATTCCTTCAGTTTATCTGTTATAAGAAATACCTCCTCAAGTGCCTTCTCTTCGTAATTATCGGAAAACAAAGACTTTCTCCTTGATCAATTTTAACTATTACTTTAATACAGAATTTAATACTATAAATCACATATTCAAGGTATTAATAATCCAAGATTCCTACACTCTTTTTGGATACTTTCCTGTTATTTGCTTTCTATCCTCCGACATTCCAGAGTTGAAAATAAATCAATTTCCTTTGTGGAGAGAGGCAGAAGTTATGTCTCCAGCGGAAGAAAGAGTCTTTATTCATGGCAAGTCAGTACTTCGATTTTCAGACAAAAACATTTGAGCTCTGCTCTGTAATCATAGCAAATCATAGAGTAAAGGCGACGACCGGTTCGTCGATTGTCAGCTTCCTAGAAGGTAATGCGTTTGACTACTCTTTACTCCGGTTTCTGATGCTACACGCACGACACTCACGTGTTGGATACTTTGATTCTACACATGTGTAGACTTAACTGTGGAATCGGTTTCTTTGTGCATACCCAGCATCGAAACAGTTCATAGACAGACTTACAAACAAGTGCCGTACATCGAATACTTTCCCTATCTAAAGACAGAATTGCCAAGAGGTTTTGTCCCCTTTTTTGTAAATCAGCTTTCGTGTAATTGCAAGTACATTAATTACGCAAGATTTTCAATTTTTTCATCCACAAGGGTCACGGAACTAAAACAATTTTCATTATAATCTGAAATTTTCAAATTCAACGTGGCGAATTTTCTTATTGTTAGCATTCGTCTAAGGATCATATTCGCTTTGAAAAAGTGAAAATCTACTCTCTAGATGTGAATCATCAAAATCTTGATGATTTTCAGTGATAAATGTAACTCCAATTGTCAAATCTTGATGTTCAGTGAAACATAACCTAAAAATTCTCTGCACACACGCGCTGTTTTGAAATAGTGGCTCACATATAACTGATTTAGATTTAGAGAATACAAAGTTTTGGAATACCGATCGAGAATTACTTTCTTTACTTATTAACTTCAATTTTAAAAATAGATTACTAGGTTGAATTAACTTTCATTCTTTACAAAAATGTGTAGTTCAAATTAGCCACCATAATTTACTGTATTTCAATTAAAGACACATTTTTAAGAACTTTAGTTTAAATATTAAGAATTTGTTTGCATGCACGAATAGTTTTAATCAATGTATTTTAAAGCGCAAGTCAAGTATTAATTTTTTAAACAATGTGTTAATTAGATTACTTTATGCAAAAAGTTTGAACTGCGCATGCGTAGTAGCGCTTCTTCGCACATAATTGTGAGTGATGCGCACGCGTCGGATGTCTACTTTACTCACATTTGTGACTGCGCATGCGTCGGATCGTAACTCAACTCAGAAAAGTAACGGCGCAAGCGCTTTGCCACAGCGAAAGTGGCGCTATCTCTCGGAATAATTTTTAATTTAGTATTTGTTTTTAGATACGATATTGTAAACAATTTTGTATTTTTTCCCAAATTCGCAAATAATACACACGTAAAATAACTATTTGAAAAAGATTAAAAAAAAAAATTTATCATCTTTCGTTTTAGTCATGTAACCTTAACATTGCGTTTCACTTTCAGGTCATTATTACTTTTATTATTTGCTGAAGCATCATCTTTATAGTTATGCTATTCTCAGCATGTTGACTCGGGCTTGCGTCTAGCCACTTTACAGATGCGGTAAGCAAAGCGTGCGTGTAGTTTGTCACCCATATACTCATCGAAGCGTGCACTCTGCACAGTAACTCTGTGTAACTCTTCTCGTCTCGATTCAGATAGTTATGTAAATTATATAATAGACGACATACTCGACTGGTTTTTACTTTTTTACAGAGTATAAATAGCTTTTACTTTCGTCGATTGAAATATTAAAGAACGGTTTATCATGACTACTGATATCCGCCATTTTATTATGATTATATTACTTCTTCGAGAATGTTGATACGTTAGTCTTCAACCTCTACAACAATGCGTGAAACGCTATATTAATTAAAATCAAACAATTGTTCTTATTAGCAAAAATTGTTCATATTTTTTACAAGTATACTTCTGGTTCGCTGGAAGAAATGTTTTTCTACATTTTTTTACCTTTTTTTTAAAAAAACAGAATTTCAATTCTCTACTTCGGAAGCGTCGTTTATCTGAAATACAATTAAAAACAATTTAGATCTTCCTTTAAAAATCCGTTGGAAGATTGCAAAAATAACAAAATGGCGGCCATTTTATTGGAAAAAAAGTTTAAATTCAAAACAATTTAGATCTTTCTTTACAAATCCGTTAGAAAATTGCAAAAATAACAAAATGGCGGTCATTTTATTGGAAAAAAAGTTTGAATTGGAATTTCAGGACAAACTCAAAAGGTTTTTTTTTATTTATTTTTTGTTATTTATTTATCTTTCTTTGTTAATTGTCTTCATAAAGAAGAATATTTTCCATAAAAAATTGTTCCCGTAAATTTGGCTGATTGGAAACAGTTTTGCAACAAAAATTCTTCTGATGCCCAAAGTTTACAGTTGTTGTTGAATAATTTATTTTTTCATTTATCATACGTAAAATAACAATCATGTTTTTTACAAGTTTTGTAAAATTTAGCACTTTTTTAACAAATTGGAACATACTTGTATGAATTTCGAGAAAAACAATATTCTTTAACGGAAAACGACAGCTGCACATTTTTAACTTTGTTTACAAAATCGAAATGAACACGTGAGTAAATTTCATTCGCCATGGAAGTGTTCTAGCGTTTGTAACTTCTTTCTTTATATGCCAATCCTTTTTGTAAATTTTAATAACAATAATAAATAATTTCTTGTTAACCAAATGTGAATTTATCAAATATAAGCTAGTTATATTTGACTGTATTATTATATATCACTATATTTTGTTATTTTTGCTTCCTCATAAGGAAGCATTGTTTATTATTTTATTATTATTTATTATTTTATTATTTATATTTATTATTGTCTTCAGTATTATTGTCTTCTTGTGTTACATTGTCTTCAGTACTACCTAATTCTATTAAATTCTAATTTTATTTCTATTTAGAGAGTACTAAACAGAATCACTGTTTGGCTGAAATTTTTTGTAAGATTCCTAGAAAAATGTTATAATGTTTAATAACAACTTTTTAAAAATTTTAAGCGAAAATTTTCAAGTATAAAGAATGCAAAACGATGGAACTGAAGTTGGGACCTTGATAAAATTTGTAGTGAATTTTACGAACTCTGTTGAATTTAAATTGTCGTAAAGGTGCATTTATTTTAAACATTGGTATTTACTTGAAATGAATAGATTCTATATTTCATATTAATAACAGTGAAAGCAAAATATTAGACTACTTTTATTGCGTGAAAATATAAGCCAGGAACTATATTATTGGATGACCTCCTTTCTTCCGCAACACTAAAATTTAAATTTAACCAACGCTCAGTGCAACTATTCATAACTATTATTGTTTTCAATAGAGCGTTGATTAAATTTTCTACCGCTTGTTGATACCAACTTTTAAGTCTAATGGAATTACCTTGAAACTTTAATTGGCTTATTAAAAATTGCACTGCCTATTCCAAATTTTTGTATGCAATAATATAATATAATATGCAATAATTCATCAAGAACTACTAATATTGAAAATAACACGTATTTGATTAAAATAGCGTTGATGGCAAAAAACATTTATTGATGTATAAAGTTAGAAATAAATAAATAAATTAAATAAAAGAAATAAATAAAATACCGTCAACCGGGGCTATTATACCCACTCAGGGGCTATTCTTCCCACAGCTACTTTTTAATGAATAAAATTTTTATATTGAAGTGTTTAAAGTTATCGCTTACAATTAGTGTAAATATAGTTTCATATCTTGTGAATAGATGGGAATAAAAGCTTTTATAAAATTCTTTGTCAGAAAGCAGAAAAAAATTCATAAAATTGGAAAATTTTCGTCATCAGTTTATGAAATCAGTCAAAAACATTTTGGATCTCCTTAACTGTTGTAGTGTCTTAAAAAATGTTACAAGTACGTGTAGTCGATTTATTTGTGATGAAGTATAATCGGTGACTTAACTTTTTTATTGAGTATTTTAAAAATAAAATGTAAAAATCTAACGAACGGGATTTCCAGGGGCTATTGTTCTCATTACTTAAAATTACTTAAAATCAATTATTTTTCAAAAATTTGTTTCCTAATATGTAAATAAGTGTATAGTCCATCATTTTTAAATATTTTGACAGGCTTTTGTGACAAGAAACTAAAAATTAGTAAATTATTAGTTTAGAAGAAATGCTACATAACCTCAAAAATGATTTGTTAATCAATTTGTAATTTTAAAATAATGTTGAATTTTGAATAAATATTTTCAAATATATTATTAAAACTGTTAATTCTCATAGCGCGAGAGGTGCTGAATATATTTTAATCAATTTATAATTTTAAAATAATGTGATTTTTCGAATTAATTTGTATTTTGTAACTTAGAAAATAATTTCTTTTTCTTATCTAACTTATAGAAAATCTTCGGAAGGATGTTCACAACGTAATTCCATAGTGATTTTTATTTTTTTTTTTGTAAATCTGAATTTTAGCGGAAAGTTGAATAAGAGAGTAACATTTTTCTGAGAATAATAGCCCCGGGTGACGGTAATAAATAAATTTCTCATAATATAAACATTTTATATACGTTAGTTGATTCATTTTTTATTGATAAATAATTTTTTTAAGGAACAATGACAAAAAACTGATAATTTTAAAAGTTATGATAATAAATGGAATTTTAAATTAAAAAATTATTCAACAATTGTCATTAGCTCTATCATAACTTTATCTTATTAATTCTATCTTTGTAAAATATGTTCTTTATATAGACCAATCGAATCGTTTTTTAATGTAGAAAATTTTGACAAGAGAAACTATCATTAAAAAATCAAACTTTAAAAAGTCTTGTCTTAGAATGTCATTTTAGATGTCAAAAATAATATAAAATTGTCACCGACGAAGTTAGCTCAGTTAGAAGAGAGCTCGGGTTTTGCTGACGCTTCGAACCATCGCTGGTTCGCGCCCGTTAGCTTAGGTTTTTCTCCAACTCGTGAGATAATTCGATAATTAGAAAAAAAATTTTATGCAAAAAGCGTATTTTTTAAAGAAAAAATGGTGTACAAAAATTTTGAAAGAGAATGTACAAAAATCCCTAAATACAAATCTTGATATTCACGAGTATAAAAACTACACCAAAATTTTATTAAAATCGGTCAAAGCGTTCTCGAGATATCCTTGCGACAAAAAAGCGTGACATACACACACATACATCCTTACATTTGCTTCAAACTTCGAATTTAAGCTTTCTAGATGAAAGTAAATCGATATGGACCATTTTCGGAAATTCGAAAATCTTCACGATTACAATGCTTTCTGTGAGGAAGCAAAGGTACAAATTTTTCCATTAATTTCTGGTAATATATAATACTAGTAATTTAAATATTTTCAATGCGTCAGACGATTCGATTTTTACTATAAAATATTTTTCTTGAAAGAACTATAATAAAAAATAGTATTTTTAAAACTTATGATAAGAAATGCAATTTTGAATGACAAAAATAATCAAAATTTGTCATTTACTCTTTTAATTCTTCGTAAAATATAGACTTTGTATAAATCAATCAATTCGTCTATATACAAGGAATTCAAATTTCTTATTTTAAATTACTTTATTTTATTACTTTAAATTTTAATTAAGAAAAATTTACAAAAAAATATATTTTCACAGTAGAAAAAAACAATTTTCTGCGAGGGTGTACTATTAAGCAAAATAATGTTTCTTGTTGGCAGGATCTCTTTTCAGTGGATGTAATTAATGAATTAAATATTATATTTTTATAAATGCTCGCATTTTATTTATTTATTTATTTTGAAAATGCATAAATTCATTTTTAAGCTAGCTCTAGGTATTTTTTGACTCTCATGGAAATTAAAATGCAAAGTAATTTATTTGCAATGTCGTTTTATACTGTTTCAGCATTATAAGAAAACTCATCACTTGAAAGAATCATAAAATTTGTCTATTTCGATTTAGTTAAGTAGGTTGATTACTGGGGAATGGTCGGAGATTACTGTCACATTACATAACGATTTTAAATAGTAAGAGGAGCCCCGACTACATAGAAACCACGGAAATGCAAGCTTTATAAGTGTGACTCGCGGCTTAGGAATAAAGTGGCTTCGGCAGCAGCTTCAAGGCACGTGTGTTAAAACTATTTTGAAGCTGTGATTTTTAGAAATATGGGTCACCGGTTCTTGACTTTATAAGCGTCGCAAGACGCGTACTTTTTCTTTTATTTCACGTCACTTATTACGTGTACATATGGCAGCGTTTTATGTCACTTATCTTCTTCAAAGAAACATGAAAAATAGACTCATAATCACTTCTTGAATAACTTTAAAAATACTTTTTCCACTCCAATACTGCTCTTCACAAAATCCTCGACGAAAATTTGTAATGAAGACAAAAATACTGAATCCACGCAATTCGTATTTTGCCCAACATTTCTTTTTCCATGTGAAAACAAATGAAAACGAAAACACATGAAAAATGAAAAGTGAACATCAAAAAGAAGTGTTTTCTTAAAATAACAGGATAGAACGCAAATTTAATTGTTTACTTTGCTAATCGTAGTTTAAAATCTACTTTCTTTCTAAATGCTTTCTTTTTTGTTTAATTCTAAAATATTCTTTAAATCCAAATTATAGAGTTTAATGACGAAGTTTGCTTTTGGCTAATTGAAGGAATCGGAAGTGTAGTAAAAACTTCTTTTTACGAATAATTGACGAACTGAAAACTGTAAATAATTTTTACAATCGAGCCATTTTTGTCTTATTATTTTGTTATTTGTTGCCGTTTCAATGTTTGCCTTGCAATTCTTCAGAAATTGGTTCATTGCCATAAGAAAGGGGATAACGATCAAAGTGGAGTTTAAAAAAGCATTTTAGCTTTTGGTTCTAATGATGATTGTGGTTTTAGGTACGACAATGTCATTATTATCTTGACTACTATAAACTCCTTAAGCGGATCATTGTTACTGTTTCACCTAACAGTGAGCGGAAATGTCTGCTAAACTTGTCTAAACCTTAAATTGATGCACATTTTGCAGTTCAAACAAGTGCTTTTTTAACGAACTTTTTATTCTAAAGTATAAAATTTTTAGTTGCCTAGTCTAATGACCTATAGCGCTATTACAAAGATGAACATTGACCTTGCGGTCTAACGGTTTGTGGTTCAACACGAAACGCTAATGATTACCATTAATTATATTGATCTTTTTATTGGTCTTTTTATTCATCTTTCTATTCACATTTTTATTTATTTATAACTTTTTTATTTATCTCTATTTATTTCTCTTTATTTTAACTTTATTTATTTCTTTTTTATCCATCTTTATTTAATTCTTTTGTATTCATCTTTATTTATTTTCTATGTATCTTTATTTAATTTCTATGTATCTTTATTTAATTTCTACGTATCTATATTTATGTCTTTCATTTATCCTTTTATTTATTTGCGTGTTACAGCTCGATGACACTGCTCTTCAACTTTATAAGGACGGCGATTATGGAGCGTATCTGGATCTAGAAGCTTCCATCAGTGAACAGCAGGAAGAGTTCGAGGGCTTCCAAACAAAGTGAGTAATTTGTTAATCTTGTTTTTTAAAAAACGGTTATCCTGATTCTTTCCAACTCTTCTTCTAGTTTTATTTATTTTCTAATACACCTCCTTCAAGTACACAAGTGTAAACTCACTCGTAGATTAAGTTATTATTGTAGAATGAATAATTGTAGAGTTTTTATTCTTCTCTCAGTGGGCAAGAATGGCCAATTCAATCACACAGTTTCTTTGCTTAGAGTTCAGTTTTGTAGAGTTAAGTATTCCAAAGTTAAGTTTTTTAGAGTTAGTTATACTCGACCTAGTTAATTGCTTGCTTTTGCAATGTTACAATACACGTTTACACTTGAAGAAGACTTATTAGAAAAGAAACGGACACCAAAAAAGAGTTTTAAAAAAGCAAACTCTAAAGCCTGCGAACTATGAAAAATGAGCCCCAACATAGTCCCAAATCTCCGCAGCGAAAACGTGATCTCCTGGGTCTGGCCCAGAACAGGCGACGTTTTCATCACTCCGTTAAAATTCAAACGGAATAAAAAGCAGACAAACACAGAAGGTGACGGCAATAATTTTGTTTATGCAAACAAAAAGTTTTTGGCTCATATCACGAAATTTAGAAATTAGTATTGCATGATATCTAAAAAATAAACAAAGAAATACATGATTAATTCCAAGAACAAAATCAAGTGTCATTATTATTCGCCGAATTTCTGTTGATTTATGATTTTATATTTGTACGTAAATTGAGATAATCGTATTCATCGTCAAGCCGAAAACAAGTTGTAAGCTTAAACAAAGAGTTTTATACTCTGTTGACCTTAATGGAGCTAGTGATGTTGATTTTTAAAAGTTTGTTAGAAATGATGAAATATCTTTTAACGATTTTTCTAGAAATAAAGTTCAAATAATAGTAATTCTAGTAAGTCAAGTAATTAAGTAAAATAAGTAATGAAGTTTCAAGCATCACTATTCAAAAATTGCAAACAGAAAATATTTTTAAAATACTTTTGAAACTTAAACAAAATATTTCTCATTGTTTTGAAAATCCTAAAATACTGTATTGTAAATTAATTATTCTTCGAACACTATGAAAAGAGACTTTAGACCATATGGAAGTAAATTCAATAAATAAAAAGTTACTTTTTACCTGAGTGTAAAAAATAAAATATAACTGAATCTGAAATTATATTTGATTTACATAATCTTAGTTGAGAATAATGAAGTCTTGTAGAAGCAGTTAATTATAAAAAAAGTAGTCGAAAAGATATAAAATACGAGATTCGTTTTAGTGAAAGATGGCGAGTAGCGTTGAATAAATGTTTGCATTTGCACAGAGCTATATAGCATCCAATATTTGAATCTCTAGAATTTTCATGAACCGCAAAATGACATGTACGTTTACTGCACCCGCTCCATTCTGTCCTCCTTTACTTTTAACCTTTTATTCTTTCTCTCTATTTCTATTCTTCTACACGTAAAACTCTCATGTGCCATTATATTTGGAGGACGTTATATAGAACCAGCTAGTTCGCAATGAAAATTCGTAACGTGCATCCAATGCCATATTGACTCCGGGAAAAATTCTATGTTTCTACGTGAGTATCTAGATGATGAAATTTTCAACATCATCGAACGCCATTAACGGTTTTATCAAAGTTCGTGACACTCGTACAGATTTACTATTTTGTACTTAAGCTATAACACTATATTTCACAATTTTTAGTATTCTGCATTACGAGAACGAAAACATAATCAAAATTAATTTTAAAACATTTTGGAAGATCAAGTTATACACTTTACTGAAAAGATTATTTTGAATATGAAATTATATTGAATAATTGTTTTTTTGCCTTTCTTCTATCGGCTTACAATTAGACAAATGTCGCAATTTTTTTCACTTTGTATAAATGAAAGCTTACCTTAATTATCCTATCTTAATTATCTTATCTTAATTATCTTATCTTAATTATAACAAAATATTTTGATTCAATATAATTTTTTTCTGCAAAGTGTATATAACTAGATCTTCCAAAAAAATTTTAAATTAATTTCGCTTATGTATGTCAAAGACATAATTTCTTTAATTAAAAAAAAATTTTTTAAAAATCAAATTAAACAAACATTGTCTGATTGTGAGTGTGTAATAAAATAATAAAAGTAACCAAAAAAATTGCACTTTATGCAAATTGCAGTTGTAAATCATCGTGTTCATTTAACGACTTTTATGACTTTTAAACATACTCTTGTTTATCAATTTCGTTTCCAATCATTACGCATTTTACTATCTTTCATAAAATTATTTTTTGTTTACTACCGAACGAAAATAATTTTAAATTATCATATTTGTTAAATATTATTTAAAGAAAAGTGAAAACGTCACATTTGCATTCATATTTTTTTGAAGAAATTATTTTTATAGTGTGCTAAAATCGTGAAATTTCGATGCAAATTGTGTCAGAATTTCGATTACGTAAGTATTAGGAAAGTCTACTTGTTTAGCTGGGGAATTTTTCCAAAATCGTGTTGTTCGTACCGTGTCATTTACATTTTTTGCTGAAATAAAATCAAAGAGAAACCGATCAGGCAATTGAGATAATCAGTTCTTATGCAGAGACTCAACTTCTACTTGGAGTTAATGGAGATCGTGTCACTCCGACTACTCTGATCTTGTAAAGATCGATTCGCGATGCGCGATCCTATCGGGAGATTCGATCCGCTCGTTAAATCTACTTACCAATAACTTCAGCCTACTTTCATGAATACCCGATGATCTTTAGATCTTTATACTCCAATATTTACAATATTTTAACAATCCAGATCATTGCAAAATTTAAAAAAAAACTTAAGAGTAATTCAAATTTAATTATTTTAAGAATAAAAGTTTCAAAAATTTATGTGTAGAACAATCGTCCAATTTTTACTGATCATTTAATTTAATTCAGACCAGTGTTGAGTGTATAAACTAATTTTTTTTCTTTCCGGTGTCTTTCTTCTTTGTGAATGAATATAATTCCAGGGCGATTGAAAATACGATGAGTCAGATGTTCATAGTCTTATTTGTGGAGAAAAAAAGGACATCTTAAACGATGCACATCAATTGCACATTAAATTCGTAAAAATAAAAATAAAGAAAAAGAAAAAAAAGTTTTTAAAAAATTACAACAAAAAATAAATACAAAAATTAAATAAAGAAAAAATAATTCGATGCGCATCAATTGTTGATGCAACTACAAGTTGTCTATACAAGTGATGCAAAAATATATTTCGTTTCTAACTATTCTCTTCTGGATTATAATATAATTTCTAAAAATTGCAACGTTGTCATATCAACTCGACTGCTTTTGTTTAGTTCTTAATAATATTTACTCCGAAAACAATTTGTGTTTTTATTTTACAATTAAAATATTTAAAAAAAATTTTATGAAACCGGAATTAAATTGTTTCTTAAAGCCAATTTTATAATTCGTTAACGTCGTATTTTTGGAGATAAGAGATATTTTAAAATTTTATAAAAGCATATTCGAAAGCGGGAGTTTTTCTTGACATGCCAACACAGACATTTTAAAAGAGCAGCAAATTTTTTCTTTTTGCAGTTTTTATTTGCGATGAGGTATTTTCTAAGCGAGGCAAGACTATGTCGCAATTTTTTAGAAAGAAAAAACTCGTTAACTTGGCAACGTCGCAATCTTTTAGGAGTGAGAGATAAAAATTTGTTGATACTGCAATTTTGCATTCTTTTGAAAGTGAGGGGTGAAAATTTGAATTGACATCATCACTTTTGTCATTTTCCAATTGGCAACGTCATAATCTTTTATAAGTCGTAAAATTGCGGCGTTGCGATTTCAACGAATCAAAATTCGTTGAAATGGCAGCGCCGCAATCTATTAAGAAAAATAGATATAAAGTTTGCAACATCCTTACATTTTTTAGTAAAGAAACAAAAAGTTAACATCGCAATTTTGAGAAATAAGAGATGAATATTTATTGACACGGCAACGTTGCAATTTTTGCAAGAAAATCATATGGAAGAGGAGTAAGAAAAAATAAGTTCTTGGTTAGAAAAAGCTAGACTGGGTCTAGACTGGTCCAGCACCAGGAATTTTGTTTGCCAATGGCGTTATATAAAATAAGAAAATAAAAAATATGTATATATATATATATAAAGTATAAATATACATATAGGGTATAAATATATATAGTATAAAACAATAATATATATATATATATATAAAACAATAAATAAAAGTCGGCTACGGATGCAGTCAAACAAAACATGACAAAACAGCTTTTTAAAGCAATAGCGTTTTTTATTATTTATTTAAATTACGTTTTCAACAGTTATTCTTATATTTAGTTAGTTCTTAGTCTACCTAACAAATAAAGTAAGAATTAAAATTTCCTACCGATGTTGGTATTGAACTCGCGACGCACAGATATGTAAATCCGACACGTTATCCACGACGCTATTTACTCTTTGATTTCTATTTCATAAAATGTACAAATGATTGAATATAGAAAGAGTCTCTAAATGGAAGTTTAGTAAAATAAATTTACTATTTTATACGTTTTCTTTTATAGCGTTTTTATACACTTTACATTGCTTTTTTAATTCATATTATGCGTTGTTTAGTAAATTTCTTTTTGTTGAAGTACGAAAACAGGAAATGTATTAAATTTTTAATTACACTAGCCGCTAAATATACATTCGTGATGGACTTAGTTTGACATGAGTGATTTCTATACGGGGAGTCATTTTCTAAAAAAACAATAAATATTCTTTTAGCGAATTAACGTCAGATAGGGTGCATAATAGTTTATTGAAATTGTTGGAATGTTTTCTCAATTATAGCTGTGATTTTCATCGTAGATGTTTTAACAATAATTGTGACGCTAAAAAAATTGATACAATAGAGTTTCTTATTCTCACGCAGTTATCTTGGTACTTTCCACTTTGACATGTTTGGGTTCCTTGTAATGGAATCGTCACAGAATTCAGGAGAAAGTTAACTAGTCACGACAATATAGTATCGGGTAGAGAAAGATTTTTCAATTAAAATGGGTCGTATACAACCTATCCCTTACTTAAAAGACGAAGCATATCTGCACCCGTGGAAAAACCTTTTTACGCGTTTGATATCCAATATCCCCAAAAAACCTTAATATTCTTATTAAAATCCATATGAATTCTTTTTCTTGATATTAATTAACTATTAAATTTAACAGAATTATTTACATATATAATTTTGTTTTATAACCTTATATGTATACACAACTATATCACAAGTTTTCAAAAATATCTTTAAACCTTTTTACTCACATGTAAAAGAATCCTTAAACGAGGAAGCATTAATTAATACTTTTTCCGCATTGCATTCAAATAAAATATTTGCAAACTATGATTTTGCGGGTAAATATTACAATACTACTGTTATGTCGTATTTTAGTGCCATTGTTTCATAAAGAAACTCTGAGTGATTTAATTTTACTGGAGGCTTTAATACGTGTAATTTATTAATCTGCTAATAAAATTTTATTTCGGCTTGATAAAAATAGTTATTTACTTTCAATGGGTATTAAAAAATATCTTATGATAGGTTGAAAATAGCTTAAAGATCGTAATTATGTGTCGTTTTCTACAATAAAAATGTCATAAATTGACTGTCGACTCATTACAATTAAAATTTATGATCATAGCAATTGAGTGGAACTGCTATACTGCAAACCGAAGACACGTATAACATAAATTATTGTTATTGTCCAATTCTACACTGTATTTTTCACAGGTTTTTACCTTGCTTCTCATCATAAAGTAGGAGAAAGTTGTCCAAACTAAGGATGCCATTGTTTCTCCTCAATCAAAAGTTTATCAGAAAAAAAGCTTCACTATTTACGTGTCATTAAAAGAGTTGCTGAATTTTTGCAATTTAGCGATATTTTTTGCTGTATATTCCATTTTATGTTGTATGTTACACTTTTTGATGTATGTTAAATATGTTGTATTTTAAAGAAAAAGAAAGTGTTTAAAATGATGGTTTATTAACAGAAAAATAAATTTAAATTATAATTATAATACTCATAATAATTAACTAAAAAAAGCAAATAAATAAAGAAAATTGTTATAAAGTTGAGAAAGAATGATTTGGTATTTGAAACCATAATTTTATCATCTATTGATAGATAAAATTGTAAAAGTATACTCTAGGCAAGTTTTGTAGAAATTAAAGACGGAAGTAATATGTATTAATCTGATTATTAACTATCGCACGCCAAGAAAATTGCTGCTTGGGTAATTCGACTATTAGTAGTACGCAGGAGGTCTCTGGAGATTTTAAGTTTTCCTCTTTCTCAAGTTGCTTCAATGTATCTACTCTGAACTGGATGATTGTAATTATAGCTCTAGATGGAATAAATGCTCCTGAGGTAGCTGCATATCTACTTAAGTCAATAACAATCAATTATTGATGTTTTTATAAAACAATAAATAAAATTTAAAAAACAATAACATTTTTAAACATTGTTTTCCTATTCATTCTTTTACGCATTTTTGTAAACAAAAAGACCCTGGAACCGTGAAATAATTTTTTTGCAACATTCCCTTTCTCCTGAAACCGGAGGGCGAATGTTTGAAATTAAACTTTACACATTTTAAAGCATGTGTGTAGAATATGTTTTTTTTAATTAATAGTAGACTTTATGCACAGCTCCAATTGCGCAAGCGTCAGTTTACTACTTTACACACAGTTGCGCATGCGTCGCGGTAGCTACTTTACACATAGTTGAGACTGCGCATGCGTCGGATCGTTACAACTTAGTAGTAACAGCGCAAGCGCTTTGCCACTGTTAAAGTGTCGCCACCTCTTGGAATAATTTTTAATTCAATTCGCACTCGTACTTGATTTTTCATAAGATTGTAGACACAGTTTCGTATATTTTTAGTTTTTTAATTTTTACAAAAGAGTGATGCAAAAGTTGTACTTAATAATCTTACCGAAGCAATTTTTATTCAAGATAGTAGTTATATAAATGATAGTAGTTTCTACTGATACTTAAGAGTTTTGTACTGTACTAGACCTTTTATTATTTTTGAAAATTGTCCTGAACTATAAAAGATTTTCGACAGTAGACAAATGAAAAGAATGTGTATTTGTTTTCCTTTTGAGTAAAAAAAAGAATAGAATGAGTTTATGTGTACAGTAACATTAGTAACAGTCTTGTATGAAAGTGAGAAAATACCAGGACTACATTTCCAAATCTATAACAAACAGCTATGCGTACGAAGGTTACGTTATATAATTATACCGGCAATTATTATTAGCCTGTGTCGAGAGATTCCGACAAGAATTGCAGACTTTGTTTATCTGCAAAACGCCTACACGTATTCAACTCCTGTAAACTAGAATAAAAAAAACCATTGCTACGACTACATCAAAAATGCTTGTCTAATGAAGGGTTATTACTTTTTATACCGTTGCTATACATTGATTATTTTGCGATGTAAAAATTTATTAAAATTGTTACTTTGACAGAAACGGGAAGGCTTTTTCAAAAATGAACAAAACCATATTTAACTGTCTTTTTAATCCAGAGTTACAAAATTATAAAAACTGATTTTTGAAATAGCCATATATATACAATAGCTACGAACACTGGATCTATTTTCTCAAAAAGTAATTATTTCAGGCAATTATTGTTATATTTCACAAACTGTTTTGCAAATTTCGCTACTTGGCATAAAATCTTGATAGTTACATCCCACGTGAGATTGCGTTTAATTATGGAAGTTTGCAAAGTGTTGCAGTTAATCTCATGAAAAAGGAAGACACCATCAGTTTTATAAAGCCCTGAGAAATATCTGTAATACAAAGCAAAGATGAGATTGTGATGCTAATAATGTTATAAAAGTTTAATATTCCAATTATGATGAAATTCAATTGAATTGTGTTGATTGCTGTTATTTAAGAAACATTCGGTGAGATTCAACACTTTGGATAATAAAATTGCCCACTGCAGTAACGGAAGTTATAAATCTGAAGATCTCATAAATGCACTCATAATTTCGTCCTTATGTTTTCCATGTAATGTTAATGAGTCTTTTACACGTATGTATATACATAATCTTATTATTTTAGTTCAAAGGTGAGCAGACTTTGTGAATCCGTGCTCTTATATTTCAGGGTTGATAATATTTGAAATATTTGAGGTCAAAACATTCTTTTGATTATAAATTATAAATTCCAGTTGCAGTATTGTACTTTTCAAAATATTATTTACGGTTCATTGTCACAGAGGATTTTAGGCCAATTTTGCAAATTGTGGTAAAAAGTATCTGGAATCTTGAGGTTTTTGAAGGAAGGTTATGTAACGATTGATATAACGGGGATCAAATGTCTTTAAAATTAAGAACACTTAATTATCATGAATAGTGGTTATCGAGAAGTATTTTATCGTATTTTATCGAGAAGTCATAGAATTAAAATGAGTTCTTGGTATAGTTGTCTTGGACACTTAACTTTTTGACTTTATTTTAATTCATTCAAGTAACGTCTGCTAATAGTATTGGTAGTATAGCTAGATTTCTTCAGATACAATTTTATAGCGAATACTGACATACCATTTTCTTCAGTGAGGGATAATAAAAGTGAAAAGTGAGAAATTAGGTAATCAACTTCCATGCAGGGCTAGAAATACTTACTTACTTACATATTTGTTTTGACGGATTCTACTATAAATCTGGTTATCATTTTGTTTTGGATGCAAAAACAACTGCCTACTTAGCACGGATGAATAATAATGTAACTCCATAGCTTGAAACATCTTCGAACTGTCCATAAGAATGAGAAAATCATGAGCTTGTACGTATATGCAAATTTGTAAAATTACGATATTATAAGTTCCGTTCTTGTATAAAGTTCTATTATTGTATAAATCAGTCAGTCTTGTCTTATAGAGAACAATATGAAAATTACGGTTGCCTTCTACAATAAAAGGAAGCTATATCAGATACAAGGATGCTGGATCTGTGTTCTGCTCATGGATAACTATATTATATAGCACATATTCAGCGAGAAGATCTCTGCATATAACGGTCCTTCGCATGCTCGTACACGATCAGCGACCAGCGGTACCTGTTGTTCGAAAAGGTAATCTCAGAATAACCAAAAGTGGCACTGTCTTAAAGCAGGAGAAGATAAGGAAGTGCACTGTAAGAAGAAAGCATATAGTTAATGCAAATAGTCTCTAAAAACAAACTGCCAAAGAGAATTTGCGAATGAAATGTTTATATTGAAAAATGTAAATTCAACTCTATTTTGATCTAATTTATACAAAGGTAACGAAACAAGGAAACCAAGAATGCGATTGATAGAAAATAAAGAATTACAAGGAAGATGAAATTACAAGAAAATACGAGAAATACAAAAAAATACGAGAGAAAACATTACGAGAAATTAAAAGATACTCTAAATACAGGAGATTAAAGGGTACGAGGGATACAAAACAAAAAACATGCAGAGATAAATAAAAAATGGAGACTCAATGTAACGAGAGGACTTCCGGTTAAATCGACAAACAAGAGGAACTATAACGGTCGATCCTAGTGACCGAGACCTCCTACGACCTGAATCCTCCTAGGATATTTGTTCTCATCTCTTGAAGTAAAACTCTCGCTCAACTTCGTCCTTTCTCCTCCCATTTCTCTTTCTGCCTTTCAACTTTTGACCCTGAGTAACTTGAGCTTCCAACTGTAACACAACAGTCTATTAATACAGATTAGACAATAAGTTTTAGATCATGTGGAAGTAGGTTTTTTACCTAACTTCCCAAAGAGATTTCAACAACACGACTCTGTCAATAAGAAACAATAAGTTGTTTCTTATAACAATATTAAATATATAATAACATATTTTGAATACACATACTGGTAAAATACGCTTAAAAATCCAATTACATAAAAAAATGATATTCCAGTCTAGATTTTTAGTCCGCATCACTAATGTCATCATCATTAACATTATTATATAAAGTAATTTGCTGAACCTCTTGAGGTTATTATCAGAGAAATCAAGTCCATAACTCTAGAAGTTTCCTCTTGCCTAAAGCCTTAAAGAAACAGAGCTCTTGACAAAATTCGTTCTGTAATTGTGAAAAGGTAAAACTGAACCTAATGATAATAAAGTAATTTCTTTCTTTCTTCCTTAGTATTTGTTTATAGAATATTTTTCAAATTCGATGAACAACGCTGCCAAGTCTTGATCATTAATAATTCTCAAATATGTCTCTTGGTGCGTGGCGAAATTAGGGTTTAAAATAAGTTAAAACAAATACACAATTTCCAATTAAGTCTGACACATTAGTTTATTATTTATTAAAATAACCAACACTTGAAGAATCACAAATTGCTATTTTTGTTGGAAAGTCACTACATAATTCAAGTATTAGACCAGATTAATTAAATCACTCCACAAAGTTCAAACAGTTTACAATTAAATCAATTTCTCTTTATATCGTTCGCACGCTTAACGAGTACTGAATTTGTCATCTTAATCGTTTCTTACTTCGTCAAGTTTCGTACCATTTCGTACAATTTTTCGTGTTTTTATTCATTCGCATCGCAACATTCGATGTAGGAAGATCAGGTAAAAAATGATCTTACAAGAGCTGAAAAGTGGATGATAGCACTGAGGCAATTCACAGTCCCATTGATGACTATATCATCACTATATAAAATCACTTTTGCCGCATAAATCTTGGGAAATCCTAATATAGATTTGATTCAAGTTTTTTGTAAACTGGAGGAGTCTTTTGCACATTTTAACTGCTTGTCCGGCTAACAAGTGAGAAATATATCCCTCTCAATGTAGACATAATCATTCAAATACACTCTCATTTTTTATGAGAATGTAAAAAAGATTCAAGACAAAAATAGAAATAGCGGTTTTGAGTGTAGGTAGAATATATTGAGGAAAGTTTGTGGAATTGTTAAAGGAAACGGTCTTTACATGTTAGTGCGAATTCGGTTAAGACATGAAGGCGACTGCTCTTTATGGCCGTAGCAATATTCCTGGCGGCGCATTATCATTACAAAGCCACTGTACTCTGACCTCCTGCAGTGTGTTCCCACGCTGAACGGAATATCTTCGGAGTCTGTGTCACCCGTTGATTACGATACGCCCTCGCTCTTTCGCCGAGTTGCACGAATGCACAATCACCCACCTAGGTTAGGTCAGTACCGTAAACGACTTACTTCCACGCATGAGCCTGTACACATGTGCAGATGTACATAACGCATTGAGGGACTACAGGACTCACGATGCACGTGTTTCACGACTTACACTGGATGTCACTAAACTCCTCCGGTTACTTCAAGCACGTGTAGTGACAGTGCCGTAAAAGTCGGGTCATACGTGCATAAATATTAACAAATGTCATATGTGAGGTGAAAGTGAATTTCAGTAAGATTTAGCCTTTTCCTTTAAAATGGAGTACTTAACAAGGGCTCGACAGTACGGAATAGTTCCGTTCCTCAAGCTTTTGTAGAAATGCCCATAGCTCAATGTCACGATTTTTAGTATCCCGTGTGGAAATTGAAAATGGGCCTAACTTGATCCTATGTAGTGTAACCCTAATTTTATTTATTTTATCATTATTTGGAATTAATTACTAATTACTTAGCTCATTTTAAAAATTTAAACCTAATTATTGAACGCCAAGTTATTTATTTTTAGAAAATGGGAAAATAACTAAAACCGACTTTATTTTAATTTTAAAGTTTTGCCAAACTAACTCACTATT
>WNHD01000148.1:0-45536 GCA_011057455.1 Ganaspis sp. Gsp50 | reverse complement strand
ATTTTTACTAAAAAATAGTAAATGTTTACTATTTCAATCGGTAAACGACTTTTCGCTGTTGAATTAGTAAATAATTACTAATTCAGGATTTAGAGAGTATGTAACAGTATCTTTTTGTGTATGCTTTTTTGTATTTAGTAATTTAGCATTTTTTAAATAGAAACCAAAGCATTATCTATTTTATCGTAGCAACAAAAAACAGATTGTTACAATCAGAACGTTGTGCATCTAACGGAAATTTATTAATCGACTTATTGAAATATTCTTTAGATTAATTTCATCTTCTTTGTATCGATTTTTAATCTCAAATGCTATTCATTATTTTTCTTTGAATTATTACTCGTAAATATCTATTGATCGAAAAAACTTAAATCAATGAAATTATTCTTTGAATCTAAGAAATTGTTTTTTGTGTATGGACTTCTTAGTTTCTTTTCATTCTTGATAACTAGTTTACAGTTTATTATTGTTACTATTATTGCTATTATTATTATTTTTTTTTATTTTTTGGTTCCTCCATGTATACCCTTTTTTATTATTATTATTATTATTGTTACTATTATTGCTATTATTATTATTTTTTTTTTATTTTTTGGTTCCTCCATGTATACCCTTTTTTATTATTATTATTATTATTATCATTTGCGGTGTATTATCTTATTATTACACACTGGGAGAAAAGTTTGTTTAAAAATCAAACAAATATTTGATATAAGGTCGAACAAATGTCAATTTAATTCATGAATATAAAATTCTGAACGTTCAAATGAACGAAAAACAAACGTTTGATTAGAAACAATTTTATTAATTTTAAACAAATTATTTGTTGCAAAATGTTGTTTGTTTGAAGTTATAACGTGTTATAATAATCGTGTTAGAACAGCGACAATATGAAAAACATTTTAACTCTTTCGATTTTCTCTTGAAGACGAATTTCTGAATAAAATTCTTTGGGCGTGTAATTTTTTTCATTAGGAGAAGGAGCAGATTTGATCTAATGATTTTGGGTGTTCTGGAGCCACCCTTCTAATGGAAGTGGTTGGCAGAATGAAGGATAATGAGTAGGCGAGGGATCAGAGTTCGATTCAAGGAATGAAAAAAAAGGATCTTAAACGATAAAAGTTCTATTCCCAGACGCTTGGATTCAGGTCGTAAAGCTTCGTTAAAGTTCTCCTGCCAGGCGATAAAATACTGTGCAAGTACGATTAAACTCACTGAGATCAGGTCTCAGGGAGAAGTCCAAGAACCACCTATCCTGCGGTTTCTCTTCTTCAACTTTTCATTTACATTTTTCTCTTTTATTCTCTTATTCTCCTTTTCTGTGACTTCAATCAACTTTATGAAATTTAATCCCTTTCAACATTTTTCCCCCTCATTATATTTTCTTACTTTTCTTCTCATGATGAAATGATATAGCTAGAATGGAAATTGTTGTTACGCTTGTCAGTCGACAATTTGCGTTGTTTCCTTTGTGATTTTTAATTTCCTTTTTTGTGGGGTTTATTTGGCTGTTTTTGGTTCGTTGCGTTTTTTGTAACAATTTTGTTGTTGCATTTTATTGTCTCTTTTAGTATTGAGTTGCTAAGTTAATACTTATGTATACTTAGGTACCTATATGTACCTATGTACCTATGTACCTATGTATACCTATGTATACCTATATGTACCTATGTGCTTATTTACCTATGTATCTATGTATCTACACAGAAAAAACAAAATGTTCTTTTTCAATGCACTATCTGTTAAATTCCAATATAAATTGGAATTCTACAGGCATATGCCTGTAAAAATTCAAGTTCATCTTGAAATTTAACATTTTGTTTTTCGTGTGTATGTATCTATGTATCTATGTAATATCACTGAAAAAAGCAGTATTGTTTTCAGCCCATTTTTGGATGGAACCGTTTACAAAAGTATCAATTTGGACTGATTTTAAGACCAAAAAGTGACTTAGTCTTGTTTTAAGACACAAAATTAACTCATTGTGTAAACGGTTTAGGATTTTCTTTTTTCTGTGTACATTTAAATTATAATGATGTATAAATTGTGGACATTGTTATTTGAATTAGTTTTAATATATATTTATCATACCAATGTATATATACATTGGTATGATAAATACATTCGGTAATTAATTGAATAATTAAAGAAATATCAGAATTTAATCAACTGCTGAGTGATAAAATCATCTTGACGTATAATTGAATAATTGATACTGTTTCTTTTATTGTAATATATTATAAGTAATTTCAACTGCACAGTCGGGTTGATTTTAAAATTGGTTTCTGCTTTTTAGTTTGAAATTCTGGTCGAATAATGAAGTTGTATGAAAAAAGGGTTTTGCACTTTTTTCGTGTGGCAAAAGTGGTAGTCAATTAATGAACATTCAATTTCGGCGAGTCATGCGTAATAATCATTATTTTGGTCCAGTCTGCAAGAGAAAGTACAAGATCTCTGCCTCCGGGGTCCTATAAATTTAAATATCTGCCGTAATATCGGCATTATTGTTTAAAACAGTTTATAGATTTTGAGAAGTTATTTCTATTAGGATATCGATTCAGGCTTAAAACTAGAATAACAAACAAAAGTTAGTAAAAATTTAGTACATAAATAAATTGATTGAAACTTTAGTTTCTAAACAAATTAATTAAAACTTCAATTTCTAAACGAATGCATTAGAACTTCAATTTATAAACAAATGCATTAGAACTTCAATTTATAAACAAATACACTAGAACTTCGATTTCGAAACAAATGCATTAGAACTTTGTTTTATGAACAAATTAATTAAGACTTCAACTTGTAAACAAATTGAATAAAAGTTCAGTTTATGAACAAATTGTATAAAAGTTCAGTTTATGAACAAATTGAATAGAAAAAAAAATGTGTAGATAATAAATAAATGTGTGTAGATTGCTTGAGAGTTTATTTAACTTTCTTTGACTTGAAAATTGAATGTCTAACGACGGAGTTGATCGAGCTAATAAATTAGATAAAAAACGGAGGGGTTTCGAAATAAGAAAAAAGATAAATTTAAATCGAATCTGTCCTTCGAGAAATTCTGCATGAATTTAAACGACTGAGCCTTGTAACAATTGTTAAGTGGTCCGAATCATCAAATTAGTTCCAGTGACTAATGCGAAAATAAATTCTTCAAGATTATATTGAATTATGCTGATAACTTTCTAGACATTGTTTTTTATTTCCTCAAAATCACTTTATGACTCACACTCTCAAAATTTGTAATTCAATTTTTTCGGACAAATTCATCCCAAATTGATTATTGATATTATGTTATTTTATATATTATTATGTTATGTTATTATTATTCTGTTAAATTATATATTATTACTATTATTACTATTTTACTATTATTACTATTATTACTATTATTACTATTATTACTATTATTACTTTATTTAATTTCAATGAAAAATGTAATAATCGATAACATTAAAAATCTTTCTAGAATATCGTTGTTTTTTTTAAATAAATAGTAATGAAGTAATATAGTTAAGATACTAGCTTTGATTCGTGGCTCGAGTAAGATAAAATCGATAAAAAACTAAAGTATAGGAATGGTGTAGAATGAGTAAAGTGTAGAATTAACAACAAACTTGTTTGTTTATAGCGGTTATCTCATCTGAGATAAGCACATAAAGGAAGCAAAAACTGCGGTCGTAAAGAAAACAAAAAGTATAGTTCTTCTCACGTGGAGTAAAAAGATATAGAAACTAACTAAGGGAGTATCAGATGAGAACATTGACCCAACTTACGGTAACACAAGTACAGCTGCACCTGCTTCATATGGACTTATTCACTTGATCGAGATAATCCACTAATTATTCATTATTATTTTGCGCCAAATCATCCCTGAAATTAAAATTTTCTAAAAAATTGCCTTTTCCGGCATTTTGAACTCTATACGCTTTTTTAAATTATTTTTTCCATTCAAGTATTTATTTATATATTCAATTATTCATGCATTTAACTATTTAGTTGTTTATTTGTTCAATTGTTCGCTTATTTATCCAATTATTCGTTTATTCAGTTGTTTGCTTATTTATTCAATTTTTCATATATTTATTTCATGATTCGTTAATTTATTTAAATATTAGTTCATTTATTTAATTAATAATTTATTTATTCAATTATTCATTTATTCAATTAATAATTTATTTGTTCAATTATTCATGGACTTTTTCAATTATTTATTCGATGAACTATTTATGCGTTCAATTATTAATTTATTTACTCATTTATGAATTAATTTAACTAATCAATTGTTTATTTATTCAATTATTCGTTTATTTATTCGTTTATTTATACTATTATGAATTTATGTATTCAATTATGTATATTCGATTATCTATCTATATGTATTCAATTCATAATTTATGTGTTAAATTTAGCATTTATTTAACTATTTTTTTGTTTATTTATTCAATTTTTCGTATATTTATTTCATGATTCGTTTATTTATTCAATTATTAGTTCATTTATTCAATTAATAATTTATTTGTTCAATTATTCATTTATTTATTCAATTATTCATTTATTTATTCAATTACTCATTTATTTATTTGATTTCTCGTTTAATTATTCGTTTTTGTATACAATTATTCATTTATATATTCAATTGTTTATCTATTAAATTATTTATATATTCAACTATTCGTTTATTTGTTAAATTATTTATTTACTTAACTATTCATTTATTCGTGAAATTATTTATTTACTTAACTATTCATTTATTTATGATTTTATTTATTATTCTTTTTTTTACATTATTTTTGTTAAGATAAAACGCGGTGTGTAAGTTTTATCTCTAGTTCAATGGCTTGCCTGTTAATTTATAAATAAACAAATAATTTGTGCAAGTATTTATTTATTCATGCATTAAATTTTCAATGAAAATGTATTTATTAT
Organism: Ganaspis sp. Gsp50; assembly: GCA_011057455.1. NCBI lineage: Eukaryota > Metazoa > Arthropoda > Insecta > Hymenoptera > Figitidae > Ganaspis > Ganaspis sp. Gsp50. The sequence goes on along the minus strand of WNHD01000148.1, from coordinate 40,607 downwards.
ATATTTATTATATTTATGTGTTACATATTTATTATTATACTAATTTATTTACTTGGGAAAAAAGAAAAGCCAAATGAGAAGAGGTGAATGAAAAAGGAAAAGTGAAAATGAATTTAGAAAAGTGAGAAATGGAATTTTTAATGAATAATAGTATTAAACTATATTTATCGATGGGTAAAATTATTTCTGTAATAAGCAATGAATTATTAATGGGAGAATCTACTAATCTGGATGAATGTTCTTAGGCGAGGAGAGGTCAACCCATTCTTTGACCTCGACTTTCTAAGATCGTTTTATCTACCGATGTGACACCTTCTGCCTCATCATTACTATCATTAGAACCCATCTTTACTAATTCTTAATCATTAAATTCAATTAAGAAAATTTATTTTCTGTCATTTCTCCAACTGATCGATATCTTAATTAAATCATTGAAATGCCACCTGCAGTCTAAAACATAACACCTCAAAATTTACATATTTCTATTTTATTTTAACATCTTTCTTTTATTTTCAATTTTTTACGTCGAAATATACAGCTTGAAAATATTTACTTTTTTTTGGAATAATTTTAAGTTATTAAACAATAAACTATAATTATTTATAATTATAGCAGATTCTTACGTTTTTTGTTTTTTTAATTTCAAGTGGTGTTTTTTAGAAAGAAATAAAACGGTAATTATTTTTGTTGCAGATCTGGCGCAAATTCGAGCACTGGTTGAGTCGACGACAGTATTGAGTGGGTCGATGTGCCCCTCATGTGAGATGCCATTTGACAAGGGTAAAAAAAGACGTCTAATAGATTCTTGTGGACACGAGAGATGCTATTCGTGTCTATTTCGAAGTGAAGCCTGCCCTCTTTGTTTAAGAAGAAATGAGGATCTTTTTAACGAGGAAGACGACCTCGAGGGCCCTTTTCGTAATGGAAGATTCTGCCCCTCGGGGCCCTTGTCTATGCAGAATCCATCCGAAGACTGGATCGACGACTCTTCTGCTGTAAATTCCTTATGTAGCAGCCCTAAACCTCGTACAAGGGGTCCACACATTCTACCACCTTCCACTCATGTTAGTAATTCTCATTTTCGCAATTTATTCTCATTTTTCCATCTCTTCAGTCCTTTTTTTCCTTCCTCTTTTTTCTTCCTTTTTTCTTCCTTTTTTTCTCGCTTTTTTTTATTTTTTTCTTAATTTTTTTATTTCTTTCTTCCTTTTTTTTCTTCTGACTTTTTTTCCGCTTTTCTTTTCATCCAGAGAAATGGTATATTTACCTCAGAACCAACTAACTTATTTATTTGATTCAAATACAAATTTTATTTCTGCCAAATAAACATTTTATTTGATTCGAATACAAATTTTATTTGTTTCAAATACATTTTATTTGATTCGAATACAAATTTTATTTGTTTCAAATAAATTTCATTTGATTCGAATACAAATTCTATTTGTTTCAAATAAATTTCATTTGATTCAAATACAAATTTTATTTTATTCAAATACAAATTTTATTCCTACCAAATAAAATATTTATTTAAAACAAATAAGTAATTTAGTTGGTTCTAAGACAAATATATGATTATTTGTTTCAAATAAAATATATTGAAATCAAGTAAATCTTTTCTCTGGGAGTTTTTCCTTATTTTTTATTGTTTTCCTTTTTATTTATTTATTTATCTATCTATTTATTTATTTATTTATCTATCTATCTATTTATTTATTTACAAGTCTCATGTGGATCGGAGACCTGTCATATATTAAAAAAGAGTTGCAATTTCATTTTTAAGTACTAGCGAAACATTTTTTGTTCTGTTTTATTTTTTTCTACTATTTTGTTATATTTTCTATTATTTTTTCTATTTTGTTTTATTTTGTTTTATTTTGTATTATTTTTTTCTATTTTGTTTTATTTTTTTTCTATTTTTTTTTTGTTTCTTTTACTTTTGGTAAATAAATTTTACAGTGCCTTTTGCGGTTACAATTTATTGAAATTGTATTTGCATTTGTTTTTCTTTTGTTCTGTTTTGTTTTGTTTTGTTTTGCTTCCTCAGGAGGAAGCTTTGTTATTTATATTTTTATTTATTTATTTTACATAAACGGGTTGTTTATAATTTTTCCTTTTCTTTGCCGTTTTTTCCCACTTTTCCATTATTTATTCCTTTCATCGTATCGCCAACTGCAATTTGACATTAACTGCAAAAACAACATTGTCATTTCCTCTAATAATCATGTTTACAAAACGAATCTCCGTTTTATTAACGAATAAATCAAACTCAACTAAAACGGCTTTCGTCAGTATTTGCATATGAAGTTATAAACTCCCTGAAAATTTGCACCTCTCAGTAACAGCGTTTAAATCCTTTCAACACAGTTGACACTTAAAAAATTATTTTTACACCGCCCCTCTGTGAAAGTATCATTAAAACTATTTTTACGACTCTTCATGAATACTTTATAAATTTCGTCATTTTCTGCATTAGAGTTAGGTGACGGATTATATTCTTCAAAGGTATGAATGAATGGCCAATAAAATAATCGTTCCACGCTATAATTACTTAAAGAAATATGGTCTATCAAAATCTTTCATTTCTCTCTTTAATTTCTTAAAAGTAGATTTGTAATGAAATTACTCAACCAGACATTTTGTCAATTGGAAATAATTTATTAAAATCCTTTGTAAAATTGCAGTAAATAAAATAATGATAATGATGGTAATAATATTAATAATAATTGTAATAAAAATATTAATAAAATAGTCTGGAGAGTTGAAATCACTGCTAGTTTCAATATTTAGTCCTTGACTTTTAGGCGATTAGAATTTATTCAAAAAAGGGAATTTTTTTTTTTTTTTTTTGAAGAACGGATGTAGGAAATTCTTATGTAAGTAAAATTTTACATACCATTGGAAGATGGTGACACATTCATCCCACACATGTACAATACCACTCCCACATGTTCTGAATCGTGAAACTTGACGTTTTGCAACCCACTCTTCGATTTTGCTTCCTTCACAAAGGTTAAACCAGATCAGGGATTTTACTTACCCCATAGAATTTCATTTCTATTTTCTTTTCTCTTTAGTCTAGACAACTTTAGACCATTTCAATTCATAAAACCTTTCATCCTCTTAACATAAATTCGCCTTATCTTCGACATTCAGCAAAACAAACTCGATACCCCTTTTCTTGCGAATTTCAAATCTATTTTTCACTAGAAAATTATCATCACAAAAAAATTAATATTTTATCTTAATTATAATTATTTGTATTTTTCATTACTATTATTTGTATTATTTTTATTTCTCATTATTATTATTTGTATTATTTGTATTTCTCATTATTATCATTTGTATTATTTTTATTTCTATAATTTTTATTACGCTTATTTTTATTATTTACATTCTTATTAGTTTTTACTGCTTTTTTTTAGAAAAAACAATTTTACTGTTTTCCTTTTTTGAGTCAAATTTAGATTAAAAATAATTATTATTTCTATCATTTTATTATCATCCGGTGTCGAAGGAATGGTTATTTTTGTATGGGGGCACTGCCCCCTTGCCCCCATCTCCATTGTACCTGTTATTTTCAACATAAAAAGTATCCTTAGCGTCTGAGAATTAAATCAATAAATCCGGCTCAGCAATCATTTTGTCTAATGTTTCTTGATCTTGGAAAATTGTAGATAATTAAACTATTAATGAGAAGTTTTAATGAGTCATTTAATTTTTAATTAAAATTTGTGCTTTTAGCAACGCGATGGGAATGAAATTACCTCTTCCTCGGCAATGGGAAGACTTAAACCTCCAGTTTCACCAGAGACTTCGTCTTCAAAACATAAAGCCCATCCAATGGCTCAAAGTAAGTATTTTTCTATAATAAACACAAAAAATTATGATTTGTTCCCCAACGAGTCAAAAAACAGTTTTTCACTTAAAATTTACTGAATAAAAATATTAATCACTCTCAATAAGCTTTTCAATCTAATATATAATCCTCGAGAATTCTTTTAATTCAGAAAATAGGTAATTTTATTTGAACTACATTTTTATTAAATTTTATTTGAAATTAAAATTTGATGAAATTAAAATTTTTATGAAATACAATTTTAATGAAATAAAATGCCCATGACATTAAATTTTGATTACACAAAATTTTATTGATCCTAATTTTATTGATCCTAATTTTATTAGAAATAAATTTTATTAGAATTAAATTTTATTTCGATAGAATTGTATTGAAAGAAAATATTAGAATTAAATTTTATTTCGATAGAATTGTATTGAAAGAAAATATTATTAGAATTAAATTTTATTTCGATAGAATTATATTGAAAGAAAATTTTATTAGAATTAAATTTTATTTTGATAGAATTGTATTGAAAGAAAATATTATTTGAATAAAAATAAAAATTTTGAGAGAAATGTTTTCTGTATTTTGGACAAATATTTTTGTAATTATAGAAAATTGAATGATTGATTAATTAATTCGTTGCAGGTTGTCCTACGCCTCCAGCTCAACGGAAAAGATTTTTCCTCAACTCGAAGGCGTTAAAAAGTCCCTTTAGTTCTCAAAAATCTGGAAGACGAGATCCAGTATCTTCGGAGCAAAGTGCAAATGACAATCCGTCAGCGTTATCAGGTAAAACATTCATCGATACGAGTCTTATGAAATTCTATAGGAACCATATTTACTTGACGAACATTTTAAATTCCTTTAAAAATCACGCTCTAGCAGGCCTCAGCTAAGTGAAAAGCAAACACAAAATATCACTCGATAATGAAGCGAAATTGGAATTCATTCAGTAGAAAAAAATACTAAATAACAAAAATTTTGAACTTGGATCTTGAAAACACTTTTATCATATCTTTTTCATACATATTATTTATTATTTATCATTCATTCATTCATTTATCATTCATTTATTCATTTATCATTCATTTATTCATTCATATTATTATTTATCATACACTTTTATTCTATTTTACATTTTGTATTCTAATTTGTTTAGAAGTCTTTTTAAAAACTTGGATTAACTTTTAAACCAAACTTTGTTTCATTTTGTAATTGTAATTTGAAATTCGAAATTGGCATATCTCGTGCAATTTTTAGGAATGTTTTTCTAAACCAGTTAATTTGTACAAAAATATATTGTTAACGATTGAATCAACAAATTAAAATTTAGCCTGGATGACGACATCCTTGGAGGGAAAGTCAAGATGGACGGGAATCGTTCTCGGAAAGATCAAAAATCTGTGGAACAGCAGCCAAGGAACTGCTAGCAACGGATTAAATCAACTCGTTGATTCGTGCAACAAAATCCAAGGCAGGAAGTTAATTCGAGTCGTGTGCGATTGTAGATTTTAAACTTGTGTGTCTGCTTCGCAAATTCCCGTTTGCTCTGCACCTGCTTAAATCTCTGTCGTTTGGTTTTCCTATTTTTTATAACAACTTTTTCTTAACAAAAAATGTTCCTTTTCTTTTTCTTAACTTTCCTCTAACAAAAGTCCTGTCAAATATTATTTCTTTCTCCATTTCTAAATGAAATTTTATCAAATCAGTCGAACCACCTGAATCTGATGTTTCATAAAAACTTTTTTTCTTGTTTTAAAAAATGTTTCTTCTTTAAAAAATGTTTCTTTTTTAAAAAATGTTTCTTTTTTAAAAAATCGAATTGCAATTAAGCTCCTCGGAGAGAATAATTTTTTTTTTTTAATTCTGAACTAATTTTTCATTCCAGATGACGAGAGTGTGAAGCCAATAGCTTCGAAGTCGAAGAAATCGTCGCAGTCGGACCTCTACATGAGACTAGGACTTCTTCTAGGAAATGGAAGACATGGTGGAGTTTCGAGCGTCGACGTGACTGATCTTCCGGGACAAACTCGTCTTCCAGCGAATCCTAAATTGAAATTACCGCATTTGAATAATCTCCAGGGCCACGACAGCTCTGCAGCGTCTTTTAGCAGCTTGACGAGTTTCGAAACACAAACTCACCCCTCGACGAATACTAGTCCAGTCTCGACTCTGACCGGAACTTCCAGCGAAGCGGAAGCCGTTGCAGCTCTTCGGAGTCCTCTGAAGCTCAAGGGCAAAGTCAAGACCAAAGGGAAGTCCAGAGACTGCGATAGTGCCGGAAGTTTGGCCTCTATCTCGACCTCAGCCTCCGCTTCCACTTCCATGTCAATGTCCATGTCAGTTTCCGTTTCTGGACTCTCCAATGGCAGTGGCAGTCCCGTCACCACAAGAAGACATTCCGTTACCACCTCCCAACCTGGACAAGTTGACGAACTCGGGCAGACTTTATTTAAAAATAGGAGAACCTGCGTCCGAAGATCTGCCAGGGCTGGAACGGTTAAAGGGTCCAGTGACTCGAAAAGTAAGAGGGGAATTACTGAAGATGAATTCAATTTTTTTCAAACAATTCAACGTTCAAATCCTACAAATTCAATTTTTCAAATTCAACGTTCAAACAAATCCTAAGGCAAACAAAACAATTTTTTTCGTTTTTTTAAACAACCTTTGTATTCAATTTTTTTCAAATAATTCAACGTTCAAACAAATCCCAAGGTAAACAAAACAAATAATAAACAAAACATTTTTTTTCGTTTTTTTACAACCTTTTGTATTCAATTTTTTTCAAACAATTCAACGTTCAAATCCTACAAATTCAATTTTTCAAATTCAACGTTCAAATAAATCCTCAGGTAAACAAAGCAAATAATAAACAAAACAATTTTTTTCGTTTTTTTAAACAACCTTTGTATTTAATTTTTTTTTAAAACCTATGTACATTCATGTTTTTTTAGAAGAGGATTTATTAGCACAAATATTTAGAAGAGCATAAATCTGTCTAAAGATGCTTTAAAGAAATGTATATTATGTACATTTTTTTAGAAGAGTTTTATTCTGGGAGAAACTCTATTGAAATTTATGTACATCTTTTGTTAGAATTCTGAAAAATTCACAAATTGTAAATATAAATGTTTTTTAAAGAATATCATCTTGACATATATATAAATGTTTTTTACTATGACTCATGATTATGAACATTACTATGATTATAATTATTATAATTATATTATTATTATTATCATTATTATTATTATTATTATTATTATTATTATTATTATTATTATTTATAATTATTTTTTAATTTTTAGTGCGATTCGTTCATCACACAGTGCAGCTGACACTAAAGCCACTCTTCTTCGAAGTTCCACTTCTAGAAACGAATCCTCTCTTCTCCGGACGTCTCTGGCTGCTTCAAGAATTGGAAGCCGTTGTCCAGGGCTCCAATTCAGGAATACTCATCTCTGGATCACCAGGAACAGGAAAAACTGCCCTGATTCTTCAGCTCGTCGAGCACAGCTGCTTCGGTCGTCGAAGGGACCAAAAGCAAACCCCAAAAGTTGAAGAGGAAGAGAAAAACGAAATTACTAGTTCTCCGAGTCAAAATCTCAAATCCACAAACGAGAGAGTGAGTTTTCTCTCCTTTTTTGTCTCTCTTAAGAGAGGAGTTCTACTTTCGTCTCTCTCAAGAGAAAAGTTACTTTTGTCTCTCTTAAAAGAGAAGTTCTACTTTTGTCTCTCTTAAAAGAGAAGTTCTACTTGTGTCTCTCTTAAGAGAGAAATTCGACTTTTGTCTGTGATTGCATCAGTTTATTTGAAACACTTTTACTTTTAAGTTGTTCTTATTGCGAGATTAATCGGTTACGTTGCAGATTCGTGACCTGGCTTCCCACGTCGTGGCTTACCACTTTTGTCAGGCTGATAACAACTGCACCTGTCTTGTACCTGACTTGATCCATTCTTTAGCAGCACAACTCTGTCAGGCTCCTCAACTTGCAGCTTACAGAGAGTATCTTTTATCAGAGCCACATCTCCAAAGATCCCTTTCACTCAGGGAGTGTACAGTCGATCCAGATCTCGCTTTATCAAGAGGCATTATCGAACCTCTTTTGAGTCTCAGAAGAGCTGGAAGGTTGCCGGAAATAAATATGGTCAGTTGCGAATTGCTCAAATCTCTTTCAATTCTTAACTGATCCGAGCTTTTAGATTCATTCTACAATTTTCGAGCTTTTCTGTATCAGATTTCTTATTTCATTTGCTGTTTCAATACTTTTTATTTGCTTTTTATACTTTTTATTTCTTTGTTTTGTAAATTATGTGTTTTCTTCTTTTTAATCTGGGACTTAGAAATTTATTTGTTATAAAGTCCAAATTTATTGTAATCTGGGATTTGAAAATGTTATTGCTTAATAAATAATTAACAATTTCAGATGATACTCGTGGACGCTGTATGCGAGGCGGAATATCACCGGCCGGATAGAGGAGACACGATAGCGTCGTTCTTGACCAGACATACTCCTAACTTTCCAAGTTGGTTGAAAATTGTCTGCACTGTTCGAACTCAACTGCAAGAATGTACGAAACAATTTCCTTACACGAGAGTGTGTCTCGATAAAAGTGTAAACGACCCGACTGGAATCAATATTACGAAGGATCTCACAGAATATGTTAATCATCGCCTATCGCAAAATCCAGCTATTCTGACGAACGTCACCGCTTCCGTGAATGGCAAAGCTGAATCGTCCAGTAGTGCTAATCAATCTCGATTTATGTCTCATTTATTAAATCTCGCCAAGGGATGCTTCCTGTTCGTCAAACTTACTCTAGATCTCATCGAGAGTGGACATTTAATCGCTAAATCTGCTAGTTATAAGGTTCGTTTAATTTTCTAGTGTTTGGTCTAATTTAATGAATTCCCTTAATTGCATTTATTCATCTAATTTTAAGAATTCCCTTAATTACATTTATTCATCCAATTTAATGAATTTCCTTAATTGCATTTGTTCATCTAATTTAATGAATTCCCTTAATTGCATTTATTTAATTTCATTTTATGTATGCATTTAATTTAAGTAAAATTGATTTCATTGGAGTTTTTCAAGCTTCTTTAATTTGAATTTAGGTTTTGCCGGTTTCTCTCGCCCAGATCTACCTTTTGCACTTTAATTTGAGGTTTCCAACTGCAGCATCATTTGACAAGGTCCAGCCACTTCTGGGAGTTTGTTTAGCCGCCTTGTATCCGCTAACTCTTCCTGAAATTTATTATTCCATCAATGCCCTAAACACGGACGGTTTCGTTTCTTGGGAAGACTTTATGCAAAGATTCAAAGTGAGTTGAGAAAATAAAAAGATTGCTATCATTTTGAGAATTAAAAGGTTTATAATTCATCTTCTTATCCTTGCTTTCTTGAAAAAGGATCCGTAAGTATAAAGACCTTTCTGAATTATCTCTTTTCTGTAAAAATAAAATTGATTACATTTCTATTTATTATTATGTTTCTATTTAATTATATCATTTAATTATACCATTTAATTATATCATTTAATTATATCATTTAATTATATCTATTTAGTTTTATTCTACGTTTTAACCATTTGTGCTATACAAGCTTTAATTTTATCCTACGTTTAAACTAATTGTGATAAGATTATTTTTCCTTTAAAACGATGTGTCTAAAACTGGTTTTTAACTTTCGGCAGATGCTATCCGGCTTTCTTGTGAAGCGTTTAGACAATACCTACATGTTCTTCCATCCTTCGTTCAGGGAATGGCTGATGAGAAGAGACGAAGGCGAGTCTACGAAATTTCTTTGCGATTTGAGATTAGGACACGCGGCGATAGCTTTCAGATTATCGAGACTTCAAGCTCCATTGGATGGAGAAAAAGCCTTGGAACTTGGTCATCATATTCTTAAAGCTCACGTCTACAGAGGAGCAACTCCTTGTTGGCCTTCCAGAGACCTTCAGGTCAGAATTCTACAACAAAAATCTAATTCTTCGCCAAAATCTAATTCTTCAACAAAAATCTAATTCTACAGTAAAAATCTAATTCTTAAGCAAAAATCTAATTTTACAGTAAAAGCTAATTCTTCGGCAAAAATCTAATCCTTTGTCAAACATTAAATGAACGACCTAATCAGTACCATTTTATTGCAAAGTTTTAATTATTTTATTATTTATTTAATTATTGTAAGAGAGTTGTTTCAATTATTAAATTCGTTTCAGGCCTCGTGGTTAGCTTCGTCTTCGGAATGCGTTTCATCAGCACTCTGCACTCTCAGAAATATCTACAGTCCGAATGTTAAGGTATCAAGACTGCTTCTGCTGGCAGGAGCTTCTCCAAATTTTATCACGGAATATCTCGGAAACGCGCCAGCTCTTTGCATGTACGCACACGAAGGATCTGTGGAAATGGTGTCTCTCTTATTAGAATTTGGAGCCGATGTTGAGCTGACCAACAGTCAAGGCTGCACTGCTCTTTCTCTCGCTTCTGCTCGGGGCCACTGCGATGTCGTCAGAAGGTAAATTTTCAACAAAATACTCGAAGTGATATTGACACAGAGCGATCAAAATCTTCTGAAATTAATTTATTGTATTTTATATTTGTATTGTTTAATGAATCGAATTTCTATTTCTAGATTGGCTGCCGCCGGAGCTTCTTTAGGTCACGCGGACATGGCGGGTCAGTGTTCGCTGGTTCAAGCAGCCAGACATGGACGACTCTCCGTTGTCGGCTACCTCCTTGCCTGTGATTGGTTTATTCCTAAAAATCACGAGACTGAATCTAGATTTCCAGACGTAGGACGAGAAGAAGCTGCTCAGCAAGCTGTTGTTGCTGCTGCAGCCCAAGGCCATGAGTCTATAGTCGAATATTTATTAGACATGGCAGAGGTCACTGTCGATCAGCCAGATACATTAATTGGAGAAACTGCTCTAACTATAGCAGCTGCCAATGGATCAACAGCCACAGTTTCAGCTCTTCTCGCTCGTGGAGCAAGTCCTCTCTCCGTCAACGCTAAAGGCCTCAGTCCTCTTATGCTCGCAGCCAGAGAAGGCCACTGGGGAACTGCTGAACGCATTCTTCAAGGTGAATCTCGAAATTAATAGATCCTAAAAAAAAACAAAACATCTCGGTTTTAATTTTTTAATCTCTCTTTTATCTTTAATAGATATCTCTCTTTTATCATTAATAGATATCTCTCTGTTATCTTTAATAGATATCTCTCTGTTATCTTTAATAGATATCTCTCTGTTATCTTGAATAGATATCTCTCTTTTATCTTTAACAGATCATATCTCTGTGCAGAATTAACAAATTAATTACTATTATTATTTACAGCAACAATGACAGCGAGTACGGACAAAATTGTGGATGAAATCACTCCACTTTTGGCGCAGAAAGACCCGACGGGCAGAAACTGTTTGATGATTGCGGCTTGCGAGGGCCATACGAATTTAATCGAACTCTTTCTGGATAAAGGGTCAATGATTGAAGCGACTGATAAAGAAGGACTGACAGCTCTCGCCTGGGCTTGTGTCAGAGGCAGATTAGCAGCTGTTCAACATCTCATGGAACGTGGAGCTGAAGTCAACACGAGCGACAAAACGGGAAGAACTCCTTTGGATTTGGCCGCATTTCAGGTAACAAAATATCCGTCTCTTGTTTATCAGAATACCTTTCTGTGATTTTGATAATTTTATCCAAGACCCTGATACTTGAAACAAAATGCTTGTACAAAACTTATATGTATTTATACAAAAACTTGCATTTAAAATTTATCTTAATGATTTGAGGCAGCGATAATTTGAAACGAAACGCTATTTGACGAAAATTGGAGATCATTTATTATAGTTTATATGATTGATTAAACTTGATAGACTTGAATAGACTTGAATAAATTTGAATAAACTTGAATGAACTTGAATAAACTTGAATAAACTTGAATAATTCTAAAGAAAAGGTTTGATTCTTAATAGACAACTTTTTAGTGTCTATTTAGTGTCAAAATATAACTTTTGTTTTTTCTCTTTAATAATTTTTTTTATAGTGAAAGATTTTTGTTGATAAGATATTCGGATTTTCAGGGAAATCCAAAGCTCGTGCAGTTATTGTTGGAAAAAGGCGCGGCGGTGGAACACGTCGATATTCATGGAATGAGACCGTTGGATAGAGCCATAGGGTGTCGAAATGTTTTGGTGGTTCAGTGTTTCTTGCGAAGAGGAGCAAAATTAGGACCTGCTACTTGGGCAATGGCGGCAGGAAAACCGGATGTTCTTCTAATTCTGCTGAATAAGCTTTTAGAAGACGGGAATGTCCTCTACAGAAAAGGGAGACTAAAAGAAGCTTCACATCGTTACGCATACGCTTTAAGAAAATTCCCAGATCCTCCAGAACAAATCCAGGATCATCAACTCCAGGAGCATAGCCAGCTGTTGCTCCATCTTCAAACCTTTGCTCAACTCCGACTCAATTTCCTACTCAACCTCAGCCGTTGCAAACGCAAGATGAATGTAATTTCTTTTTTATCGATTCTTTTTATTAATTATTATTTACTATCATTTTGTCATTATTTATTATTATTTATTATCATTGTCATTATTTATTTATTATTATTATCATCTTATTGTCATTTCTTTATTTATTATTATTATTATCATCTTATTGTCACTATTTATTTATTATTATAATCATCTTATTGTCATTATTAGCATTTCTTTATAATTATTTATAAACTTAATTCAATGTACATTTATTACTCTGATTATATTTGAATCATTATTTTGATTTCTGGTCTGAATTTCAGGAATTTGAAGAATCGATCGAGTTGGCAAACGAAGCTCTAAGGATCAGGCCATCATCGTACGAAGCTTACTATGCGAGAGCGAAGGCCAGAATTGACATTGATTTTCTCGATGAAGCGTTAGCTGATGCTCAAGAAGCTCTTCACATAATTCCAGTGCATAATCGCGAAGATCGGAGAGTTTTGACTGCTTTAAGGGACGAGATTATCTCCCGACTTGAAGGCTCAGGAATGGGGACCAGTAAAGACTACGAAGGCGGCTCCAGGTGTCGTCTTCGTGCCTCTGTGGACACGCTTACAGAACTGTAAATTTATTTCCTATAGTTACTTGGCGATCTTCCATATGTTTTATTAAGAGACTAAAAATCCTGCTGATCGACTCACTGGTTTGAGAATCAGCGAGAACGAAACAAAAAGAACCTTCTCTCAGAAGAAGGCTTCCAAATTCCCTTCTTCTTCGAAACGAAATTCTTCGTTTGTCTCCATTCGGATTTTAATTCGATTCTAAATCGACTACAGAATCTTTTTAATATATTTGTGACGTGTATTATGTAGTATACGAGTGGCTTTGTTAAGTTGGAATTATTTAATTTTCAGTATTTTCGAAATTTTCGAACCTTTTAGAAATTTTTCATATTGTCGGTTTTATTATTTATTGATTATTTAAAGTTCTAAATTTAAGGGAAATTATGTTTTAAGAGAAGTTTCTTTATATTCTTGCCATCATCTTCGAATCGTCACGATTTATATCTTTAATTGAAAATTAAAATTACTCCAAGATTAATGAATGAAGATTGAAGAAGTAAAGATTGAAAACAGTTTAAATTAATATTCTTTAATTAGGACCTCGACGAAATCGTCGCTAATAATCGATTTGTTATCGAGGTGTATTAAATGTTATTGACCCATAGGTGTCAAATAAACGAATCATTTTTTATTCTAAAATTGAGATCTCTTTTTTTAGGCTCTAATACATTTATTATAACAAATTCTATTTATACAAAGAAGTAGAACACGAAACGTGAAGTATATTCTTTCCTGCTTTCGCTGAAGCCAGCGTCGGAAATATCTTTAGTACACTTTATCGCTATTCGGACTTTCCGCAAATATTTTTAAAAATATAACAACTGAAACTTAACAATCTTACAATTTACAATATATAATTAAAAATTAATAACTTACAATTTTTAAATTAATAATACAGAGATTGAAAATGATCAATATCGAGATAAGAATTAACAATATCAAAATTAAAAATCAATATCGGAAATCCTAGTGTTGCGATGTGTCTTTTTTTCTAAGGAAAAATTCATCAAATCGATTCACTTTCTCTCACTCCCTTCTGCTTCCTCCCAAAATTGAATTCCTGTTTTCGATCCTTCGAGAATTGTAAGATTTTATAAAAACTCGATACAAAAGCTACTACGCAATTGAAATGGAACTTTCAAAATTGAATATTCTGAAACTACTAATAAATGTTGATTTTTTTATTGATTGATCTGCTGAGTGCAAAATGAAGTTTCTTGGGAAGCATTTCAAACTCGAAGGTCAACTTTTCTTCTTGGTCGAAGAAATAATCACTGATTGGACAGTGAACTTTGATGCCAGGATTTTCAGACTTCAGAGGTTACTGAGCTTTGTGAGTGTCTTTATTTTGATATCCTTGCACGTATCCAGAATTGTCAGGGATATCTTTTCGTCCAGCGATACCTCTTCCTTTTCCAGTTTCGTCAAATCGCTGTTTATGCGATCCAGTGTATTTGCTCACGTCTGTCAACCTGTCCACCGTTGAAGCAGCTTTTGCACCCTGGAATTTGTAAGTGTTAATTAATTTCAAAATAGTAAAAAAATATAATATAAAAAATAAAATATAGTAAAATAGTTTGAAAAATAATATTACATTTGAATAAAATGTAAATTTATTTATAATAGATTAATTATATTATTATAAATTTATTTATAATGGATTAATTATATTATTATAAATTTACTTATAATAGATCTATATTTATAATATTTACAATCGATTAATTATATTATTATAAATATATGAAATTGAAAATCAGTCCAAAAGGAAAAAAATTTTTGTTAGTGAATAATAATTTAAATTTACTGTTAATTTCTAAATTATTTGCAAATTTGTTGTTTAAATTGATAAGAACTTACCATGGTTGTATTACTGATGCCAGGAGGACCACAATTGGACATTTTGCTTTTAATTTCCGATAATTCCACTTTCTTGCCCTTGGCGAGTTCATCCAAAAAAGATTTATACTGCTCCAAAGTCAATTTCATAGACCTTTAAAGAAAAAATACAAAATAAACATATTAAATTAGTTTGAAATTTTTAAACAAAACCTTTTAAACAAAAGTGATCTCGAGATCGCTAGAAGCTCAAAATCGATAAAAAAATTATTTTGCTTCCTCAGAGGGAAGCATTGTTTTTAAATTGACAAAAGTCTTCAACATAAAAAAGAAATGTAATTAATAATAATAGTAACATTAATAATATTAATAATATTAATAATATTAATAATATTAATAAAATTAATAAAAAATAAAAAAACTCACTTGTGTTTCTTGAAATAAATTCCAGTATCTGTAGTTGTAATTTTTTTGCCATCGATTACTTTCGCTTGCTTCATCCATTTATCGCTCTGGCTGAGAGTGATGTGCTTCCCGTCACTTTTAGTATCCCCGAATTTTGAAAAGGCCTTAAAACTTGAAAGAAACGAACCACTTCCGGTGGCGGGACTTCCAGGAGTCGTACTCTCCTCAATTTTCAAATTCGCCACATCGTTCGTCACAGATGTTGCACTATTTTCCTTTTTCTCAGCGTCCACTTTTTCACCTTCCATTTTTCACCCTGCAAAATAAATTTTTTTAAAAAAATTAGTTGAAAAAATTTCTTAAGAAACTTCTTTTCTCGTTGAAATTTATTTTTTAATGGAAATTTTAATTTATTCTCTTGTGAAAATTTGATTACAGTTTTCAGATAATCTTAAATCCATTAAATTTCCATTCCATTTCAGATCTTAAATCTATTAAATATCTATTTTTTCAACAAAAATTTCGAGGAAAAAAATAAATTTGTATGCAGTTGGGAAATTAAATTGAGAAATAGCTTAATTGGATTTTAAGCGATTTATGTTTCTACTACTAAAACTACTAAAAGAAAACTAGTCTTCTACTAAAACGACTCTAGATTTCTTAAATAAATTTTGTATAAACAATAATAAATTGTTTTATAAAATTTAAATATTGTTTTATAAAATTTTAATATTGTTTTATAAAATTTGAATTTTTTGTAAAACAATATTAATAAATATTGAGAATTGATTTTATGAAATACTGAAATATTAGCACATTTTTGTAAACAATTTTTTTCACTGTATTAAGTCTTCTTGGGTGTTTAATAATTTTCATTTTTATAATTTCGATAAATAAATAAAAAACTGCTTCCACTGCGACTCACAATTTTGCGGTATTACATAAATATGAGAAAAGATTATCTTGCAAATTCAGGCAGATAAGAGGTCTCGAGAAAAGATAAGATTACTTGAATAACTGAGATTCAATTATTTTTAAGAATGAGAAAAATATAGAAATATTAGTTTTCCGCTACTGAGATTTTGTTTTTAATCTATTTTTTTCTTGTTTCAATAATGTTTTAATGATGTACATAATAAATAAAAGAATTTATAATAAAAAATGAATTATAATAATAAAAAAAAGTAAAATAAAAAGTAAAAATAAAGAATTATGAATATAACATTACAATATAACATTGTAATATAACATTAGAATATAACATTGTAATATAACATTGTAATATAACATTAGAATATAACATTATAATATAACATTACAATATAACATTATAATATAACATTATGATATAACATTATGATATAACGTTAATCATTATTATTAATAATAACATTAGTAATTTTCATTGAATTTTAGTCTTATTGAGTATTTTTAAGGGCAAAATAGCTTACTGAAAATTTTGAAGATACTTTGAATGCACCTGTTCAATTGCTACTAAAGATCGTAGAAAAATGTTAAATCGACTTTGCCTTTACACAAGCAGTAAAGTTATTTCATATCTAAAAATAGAGACTATTTCAAATACGGTGTTAACAATCATTAACACGTTAATTGCGCATCTTTCTTCATGACCAGAATTCAAAATGTCATTCGACCTTTCCAAATGCATGCAAATTTATTAAAAAATCTTTAAAATATTTCAAAATAATTCTGATAAAATATCTTTCTTGACCATGAAAAACAAAAATTTAAGTGAAAATATCTGCCTTTTTTAATCATTTATATCAAACATGACATGATCGTTTTAATGCTAAAAACAATTTAATTATCAAGTATACAAAAAACTTAAATCCTCAAAAACCAGTGTATCCATTGTTTTCATTCAAAATCATCAGTTCAGAGTTTCAAAAAGAATTTAAAGTATCAACTTTAAACCTATAATTTGTAACTAAAAGATCAATCGAAAGGAAAAATCATATAGTTAAAAAGAAATTTGATAATCAAGAGTTTTGTAATTTAAAAAATGAGTTAAAAAAAAGAGTTAAAAAAAGAGTTAAAAAAAGACTTAGAAAATGAAAATAATGAAGAACTAGCAACAAAATTTGCACTGAAATGAAATTTAACAACGATTAATTGAAGAATCAATAAAAATAATAAATATTGCATGCTTTATTTGCCCATCTAAAACACATTAGCGAAGAAATGGGTTAGTGTACCAGAAAATATTCACCTGCGAAAATCGATCGCTTTGTTTTCGAGGTGCGGAGAAAACGCGAAGCGCTATTATAAGACCTGGCTAATTAGATTTGCCTATTTGTAATTAAACGAGAAACTGGGAGAGTGGCAATTTTCAGGTTCAACGACTTGATTAAAATTCGAATTCACTTCCGCTCCCGAAATGGAGATGCAACGTCGCAAGTGATTAAACGAGAGGAAAAGCTGACGGGAAATTCTGAAATGTAGGACGTCAATGTATAACAACACATTGGGGGCTGCGTGTGATTCAGGAAGAATCTGTTCCTCAAAGCGCATGCCTTTCATCGATTTTCACTCCAGAGTTCACTCCCACAGAGTCCCTTTTTTCTTTTGAAAATGACAGAGTCCTTTGTGCGATTTCGACAAATTTTTTATTACATACTGTCTGACAAAATCTCCCCTTGATGCATTTAATAATTGATAAGGACAAGTGTACAAGGCACTTGCAAATCAATAACTTCAATGTTTAAGTTTTCAACGACTTGTGATGTTGCAACAGGTTGCGTGTAATTTGATGACAAAAGGTCTGACAGCTATTTTACAGTTGCTTGTCACGATGCAATGTATAGATTGTATGTAACTAATACTTTCTCAAAATAACTCCCTTTTTCACGCCTCTCCATATCTTGGTTATTACCGGGTTTACTTTCTTTTTATCGGCGATTTTCTGCAAACAAAAACGTTCTTGTAATAGAAGTCACGTAGAAATTCAAATAAAAAGAAATACATTTTAAGGAGAGAACAATTTGCGGAGAAAATAATCAAAATTTGGTTCGTGTTTTTAATTTAAAAGTTCAGAATTCAAAGCAACTTAATGGACTTTATTAATTTGAATTAATTCAAATTAACTTAATTGACTTTATTAATTTGAATTCATTCAAATTAACTTAATTGACTTTATTAATTTGAATTCATTCAAATTAACTTAATTGACTTTATTAATTTAAATTCATTCAAATTAACTTAATTAACTTTATTAATTTGAATTCATTAATTCAATATCTTCCAATTTGGGCGAATGTTTCAGCATTTCTAAATTCTTTTGAAAGCATTAGCATGCAGTATTAGGAAAGAAAGAGTACTTTTTAAGCAAACAAAAAATTGTCAGCAAACAAGATTCTAAAGATTAGAAACTTTTCTATTGAGAATGTGATTATTAAATCTTTCATTCTCTGGATCATATTTTTATCCCCTTTCAAAAATTAAAACTTAATAAATCTTCCGAATTTTGATTAAAAAATAGATTTTTTAAAAATTAGAAAATAGTTTTAAAAATTAAAAAATAAGAAAAAGTATTTAATTAAAAAAAATGAAATAAAAAACAGTATCATTGTTTGTTGGGCGTAAAAAAGTAATTAAATTATTAAGTGATAATTCCTAAATAATAATATCATTTAGAATGTAAGTTAATTTGTTGTTTAATTATTAAGTGATAATTCCAATTGTAAATAATATCATTTAGAATATAAGTTAATTAGTTGTTCAACAAATATTTAACTTTATCTTTACATGTATAAAGTCAAGAAGTGAGTAAAATTTAGAATTAATAATTTTTGGGTCAAAGTCGGCTGGTGTTTATTGTTTGTTGAAACCCTGAATTTATTTTAATATTTTACAACAGTTAAACTAACGAGGTAACTGTAGGGTTCGAACGATCATGATTGATTGAAGTTTATATACTACGGTATAGACTATAACATTACAAAGAATTTTTCCCTTTCATACATTTTATAATATTTTAAATTTTTAATCCCATTTCTTAAACGTTAGCCTCTCAATTATTAATTTACTCAGTTAATAATTCTTCTGTTTGATCAGTTTAATAATTTGTGATTTTATAATATAATTGAAAGTGTAATAGTTTATGCGAAAATTTAAGTTTTTTAAAAAATTTAATGGTGTTTTAAAAAATTTTAAAGTTTTTTAAAAAAATTATTAGTTTATTAGAAAATCTATCAGTTTATTAGAAAATCTATTAGTTTATTAGAAAATCTATTAGTTTCTTAGAAAATGTATTACTTTCTTAGAAAATTAAATAGTTTATTTAGCAATCAATAGTTTAAGTCAATTTATATTTACTTATATTTAA
Source organism: Ganaspis sp. Gsp50 (assembly GCA_011057455.1). Classification (NCBI taxonomy): domain Eukaryota; kingdom Metazoa; phylum Arthropoda; class Insecta; order Hymenoptera; family Figitidae; genus Ganaspis; species Ganaspis sp. Gsp50. Next base: position 21,073 of record WNHD01000148.1, on the reverse strand, counting down.
GCTTTTTTATGGTCAATAAAAATTTGTGATTCGATTCACTTAATGTATTTGATTTTTATCTATCAAGTTCATCTACCGATTTTATTTATTTGTTATTAAAAAGTATTAAAAATAAAATTAAAAATTAGTATAATAGAAAATCAAATTTAGTATAATAGAAAATCAAAATTAATTAAATAGTTGTACAGTTCATTTTAGTTTCATTTCTACATTTAAAAATTGAAATCCGCATTTAATGCCTGTTTTAAAAATAAATCATGGAATTAACAATTAATGTAATTTGAATTGCATGCATAAAAGTACTCTTTCGATCAATAGGACTTTACCTGTTGGTGTTTGAACTCGAAAGCTCTTCACCCTCTAATCACCTTTGAGCTTTTAAAAATTCCCTCAGTTCCTCTTTGGATTTTAAAACTTTTCTAAATGAAAAATTTTAAAAATCACTTGAAGAATGCACATTAATGAGTATGAGAATTTCGCGCACTTTCCGCACAAGTTTGGGAAATTGCTGTACACGATACTGAACCTCTGCTAGCAATTCCAACACTGCCACCTATTTTCATGAATCACCCCTTCGTTTCTATAAGCACCCAACACCACCCACACAAGACGTCTTTAAAATAGATCTATTTAGGATATACATTGAAGGAAATTTATCGCATTAATGCAGCTGCTCCTAGCCACGAACACTCTCTTTCGAATTATAGAGATAAGCCGTTTTCTAAAACATTTAGAGATTAATTTCACTGATTGCTTTTAAATTTTGAACTATGAATTTGATAATTGTTGATTGCTTAATTTGTTACTTACTTAATTAAACTTACTTTTATTTAACTTAATTATTTACTTACTTGATCACTTACTTGCTTCTTTACTTATTTACTTACTTCTTTATTTTCTTGTTTATTTTCTTATTTACTTGTTTCCTTGCTTATTCACGTATTCGATTAATAATTTATTTCCTAAGCAAAATTTTGCATCCCTCATTAAAAATTATTTTTTATCCAGATAATTGCATCAATAATCCTTGAATCTTTTATAAAAGAAAGAAACTTTCGTTTCATCTTCGACAGAAAAAGGATCCTTGAATAATCTTTTATAAAAGACCGAAACTTCCATTTGATCTTCGTCAGAAAGATGAAACTCTATACAGTAAAATTGAATCGTTGAAGCGAAAATTAAATCCTTGATAATGCTCCTCAAGAGAGAGAAAAATTCTGGAATGATCCTTGATGTATGAAGAAACTCTTAAATAACTTTTCTCAGAAAAATAAAATTCTTTGATAAAAACGAAATCCGTGTATAATGTAAAATTTTTTAACAAAATTCCTGTCCTTGATAGAAGGTGACTTTAAAAAGGTTTTTAATGATAGATCCTTAAAATCAAACCAAAAAATCCAAAAAGACCCTTAAAATCTTTTTGAGAAGAAAATTCTGTCTCGAGAAGTGATCCTTGAAATGTTTGCAGTGTGTGCTGAAAACAAATAATTAATGTAGTAATTTGTAAATGGTACAAAAATAATTGAACTATACAAATAATTTTTGAAAGAAGAGTTTTTAGCAATTTTATTTTACACTTAAAAACTATTTTTAATTTTTATAATTTAAACTATTTTTAGTTCATAAATATACACTTTTACCATACAAAATATTTAATAATTTAAATAAATAATAATTTGAAATAATATTTTATCTGTGTCACTGGTATTAATAAGTTTTGATTAAAAAATTCCACAACATAGACATATAATATCATTCATAAAAATGGAAATTATTTAATAATTTATACTTTATCGTACGTGGAAAATAACAGGAAATTTTCTCAACATAGTCTGCGTATTACTTCATTTGCAATTATTATCAGCAGGATTATGTGAACTGTTTTTAATTATTTAACTCTAATGACGTTAAACAGATAATTGTTTTTTTATTGTAATAATAAATAATTGTTATGGGAAAAAGATGAATGTTGCATAAGTGAAAATAAAAACGAATCAAAATAATCTTTCTATCAAAAAGATGAGAATCTATATATTATTAATATTAAAATTAATATTAAGTATAAAATTAAATAAGAGAATCAAGTGGTATTTCTAAAAATAACATCCTAGTCTTCTTGATAACATCTTATCTGTGATAAATTATATTGTATAAAAATCAAAAAATTACTTCTTTCATTGGTAATTTTGAAACTTTTTAAACTCGTTAGTTTTATGTATGTACCTCTTTTATTTATCATCTATTAACATCAAAAATCCATTTAAATTTAATTAACACAATAAATTAGTCAATCACATGCTAGAAATCAATATATCAAATGTAAACAAAAAAATTAAAATGCACTTGAGGTTATGTTTCATTCATTTGAATTTTTTAATGACGTACATGCGTGCATATCGCGGTTGCCGAAGCGCAGGCGTTTAAACAATTTAGGAGAAGGAGAAGTTAATTTTCAGTTGAGTTGTTCTTCAGTTGAGTTTTGTACCGGCTTCGTAAAATTAAACACAATTGCGATAAATTAGCAAATTATACTTTGGTGTAGCATTTACTTTTAATTAAAAATGCCTTTAAATGTACCAAACTTAAAGTTCTATAATGGAAACGAAATCCCGATTCTAGGATTAGGAACATGGAAGGTATTCTTATACAAAACAATTTTATTTAATTTAACAAGATCATTCTCGAGTTTATAATACTTAGATGTATTTTGTTTATCTTTTAATTTAAGATTTATATGGAATATTTATACTATTTATATATAATATTTATATATTATCATTTTGTGACATAACCTCATGTAACTTTTGACAATAATTGAAAACTAATAATTTATTTAAATATTTTTCAGTCTTTTCAACAATGAGTTTATTTTTTCTATTGTCTTACATTTGACGACTTAAACAAAAAAATAACGTTAGTTTGTATAATATTTAATATTCAAGTTTATCCATAATCATCAATGATTTTTCTATTATTTTTTCTCTAATAATTGAAAAAACAAAAGTATTTTCTGTTTTGCAGTTTTTGTCATTGTTCCTCCTATTAATTAGCAAGTGTTTTGTTTGATTCAATTTTTAAAAATAGAATTTTATATTCAAGAGTAACTTCATTTACTATTCATTATAATGAATAATTATAATTTAAAAGATTATAAAAAAAGATTATGGAAGATCTAAAAGATTATAATCTAAAATAAAATTTCAAGATTATAAATTAAATTTAAATTAATTAATTATTAATAATTATTAATTAATTATTTAACTAAAAATTAAATAAATTTAAAAAGAATAAAAATTTATAAAATCTTTCATTTGAAAATTAGAAAAGCAATATTTAAAGTTTAATAAATAATTTAACTTGAGAATATTTTTTCGTTCTTTAGAAAATATTTTATTTTTGCTTTATCAACGTCTTTAGTATCACAAAACCTCTGTTTCGTAATGACTCAATCGGAATAAAACCTGTTATCTGACTAATGAATAAAGCCTTTATTATACATTTTATAGGAAGTACTTTATCGATCGTTTTTTTAACGAGTAAATTAATCATGCTAAAATAATTTTTATTCTTCCAGTCCAAACCTGGTGAAGTAACACAAGCTGTTAAAGAGGCCATTGATATCGGATATCGACACATTGATTGTGCCCACGTGTATGCTAATGAAAAGGAAGTTGGAGAAGCGATTAAAACAAAAATTGCAGAAGGAGTCGTAAAGAGAGAGGATCTCTTTATCACGAGTAAATTGTGGAACACTTATCATAAAACAGAGCTCGTTGAAACCGCTATCAAACGAACCCTTTCTGACCTTGGTTTGGATTACTTGGATCTTTATCTCATCCACTGGCCTTTTGCCTACAAAGATGGTCCAGAAAATTTCCCGAAAACTGCAGACGATAAACCTTTCGTTGAAGATTCCGTGGATTATCTCGACACATGGAAAGGCATGGAGGCTATTTTTGAAAAAAAACTATCCAAGAATATCGGCGTTAGTAATTTTAATTCCGAGCAAATCGAAAGATTGCTGAAGAATTGCAAAGTTAAACCAGTGACGAATCAGGTAATTTTTAGAACCAAGTATTTCAAACTTTATACTTTGAAAATAACTTTGCAATCAAATGTTTTTCTTTAAAAAAAAAAATTTAAAAAGACGTGCTTTTAAAAAGTTTCAAATCACTTTTTTGCATTTTTCTGAATTCTTTTTAAAAGATGTTTAAAAGTTCTTTTAAAATTTCATTTAAAATGAATTTTTGGACGTTCTGGGTTATTTCAAATGAATCATTTGATTATAAAGATTTTGTAAATTTAATTTTAGTTAGTTAAAAAATTCGCTTTTTTATTTTGATAAGCATTTTTCTTTGTTAACTTTTTAGATCGAATGCCATCCATATTTGATTCAGAGGGAAATATCCGATTTTTGTCAACAAAGAGAAATAGCCATCACTGCTTATAGTCCTTTAGGAAGTCCTGATCGTCCTTGGGCCAAGCCTGAGGATCCAAAACTAATGGAAGATAAAAAATTAATAGAACTTTCGAAAAAATATAAGAAAACTCCAGCGCAAGTTTTGATTCGTTATCAGGTTCATTCTTTTATTCAAATTACATAAACTTGAAGCTCTGAATATTCAATTGAACAATTTTGCAAAGTTTACTTTTTTTCAATCTGATTATTGACCTTTAATGGATTTATATTCGGCTTTTTTTTCTTTAATTTATATGGTTTTTCTTTTTTGATGCAATAAAAAACAAGTTCTTTTAAGGAATTTGTATAGATAAAAACCATAATCGATTTTTAATATTTTAGAACAATTTTTTTTTATTTTTAATATTTTTATTTCTATTTTACTAACATGATTATTCTTTTAGCTTGATCGTGGACATGTTGTGATTCCCAAGTCAGTAACAAAGTCTCGCATTGCAGAAAATAGCCAAGTGTTCGATTTCAAATTGAATGCTGAAGATATTGCTTATATTGATTCTTTCCATTGTAATGGCAGAATTTGTCCTATGTTTGGGTAAGTAAAATTTGCATTAAAGTTTCTATTTTAAAAAAAAACTTTAAAGTACTTTTTACTTTTTTTATTTTATTGACTCGTCATTGAATACATTTAATAATTTTATCTAATATAACATATTTTCTTTTCAGATGTGAAACGGCAAAGTATTATCCTTTCAATATTCCATACTAAGATTAAATTTGAAAAATTATTTGGTGCTTACATTTCTACAACAATAGATTTCATATTTACTTCCAATTTGATTGCAGATAATTTAGAAACCGAGCACACTAAATGTTTACAAACAATACATATTAATTTATTATTATTACTATTATTAACCACAATAATTGTTCATTATTGCGAATTATGCAAAACATATTTTTTTTGTTTTCCCATAGGGAAGCATTGTATTTATCTTATTTTTGTAACAATTTTTAGTATTTTTACTCATGTTGATCGTTATTTATTGTTGGCAGAATTTTTGGTTATTATTTTTGTAAATACATTTATGACCTTTTTAATTATGAGAAGATATGTAAATGATGGTAATAATAGTAATATTAATAAAAATATTACATTGATGTTAATAACAATAATATACTATTAATAACAATAATATATAAATAGTAACATTTATTTTTTATTCGATATTGGAAGGTAAAAAACACAACACACATTCAAGTGTATATTAATATTCTATATAATAGAATATAATTCATAATTTTGTAAACACTTTTTTGTAGTTGAAATAAAAAAATTTACACAATGAAGCAATTTTAATTTATTGTTCTAAAATTTAATAACGTCTCAACTATTTTTATTAATGACGTTTAAGTGCAATAAAAAAATGTTTTAAAGATTTATCCAAGATTTTTAAAAGTCTTTTTTTGGCTCTTCAAAAATAATTTGTGGTAGAAGGTTTTTTTATTAATTTTTTTGGCTGATAATTGATATTTCTCGTAAATTATAAAAAAATAAAGATAATTTATAAAATAAATAAAGATATATATAAAATAAATAAAGATAATTTATAAAATAAATAAAGATATATATAAAATAAATAAAGATAATTTATAAAATAAAAATTTTTGTTTTCTTTTTTATAATTATTTACTTTTTTAAAATTGTGCGAAACATTTTTAAATGAGGAGAACGAAAATTAAATTGTAGTGCGCATGGAAAAAAATTATCTCCTTTTCTATATAGTATCTATATACATACATCGGTAACCGGCTCAGTCTATTGAACAACGCCCCAACGCCCGAGTACGTGATTAAGAGTTTTCTTCAAAAACAAAGCATGTCAAATAAACATACTGTGACATTTTCTAACGGAAATCAGGCTCCGATTTTGGGCCTCGGCACATGGAAGGTAACAAAAATTTGGTATCAAAAAAATATAATTTTTTTTTAGTAATTTTGCCAAAATAAATCCACTTTATTTAAATCCTCTTTAACACATTTATAAACATTAGAAAAACACTTTTCTGTACTTTTTAGTTCTGAGGATAATAATTAAAGAAACCTTAAACAAAATTTGGATCCAAAATTTTGAAAAATAAAGTTGTAAAAAATAATTTGTATTCATAATTATTGTACTAATTAAATATTATTTTTTTTTATTTTTTTTGGTTCTTCCATGTATACCCTTTTCGGGTTTTTACATATCTAATACCCCTCCCAATTCTTATTAATTAAATATTATATAATTACTTTAATCGATGAAAATTATATTTAATTATGATTTGTTAATTTTAAAAAATCAGTCGAAGGAAAACGAAGCAATTGAAGCTGTTAAAAATGCAGTCGATGTTGGATATCGACACTTTGATTGTTCTCCAGTTTATGCAAATGAACAAGAAATTGGCCAAGCTTTAAGATCAAAGATCGATGAAGGAATTATCAAACGTGAAGATGTTTTTATCACTAGCAAGCTCTGGTGCACTAAACATAAGCCGGAACTCGTTGAACCTGCTTTGAAAAAAACTTTGAGTGATTTTGCTCTAGATCACTTGGATTTATACTTGATACATTGGCCGATGGCCTTTAAAGGTTTTTACATTATTGAAATGCTTTATAATTTTTTTTACTCTCCTAAAATATAATCTTTGTTTTAAATCAAGTCAACACAGATAAAGAAACTTTCCAACTAGTCATCGTGATTCACTATTAATTTGTCACACTTTACACTTTACACTTTACATCTACAATTACTTTTTAATTTTTCTCCAACTGTTCATGTTTATCCACTTTTTGTAACCGTTTTTTGAATATTTTCTTAACTGGTTTATCATTATTTATTTATTTATTCATTTAATTTTTCATTTCTACTTCTTTTTTTCACTTCATTTTTACTTCTTTTTCTTACTTCATTTTTACTTCTTTTTCTTACTTCATTTTTACTTTTTTTTGTTTTTGTTGTTTGATTTAATTATTTTTATGCTTGTTTCTAATTTAATTTTGTAAAAGTTTTAAATTCCAGTTAATATAATTGTTGTATTAATTTTCTGCAAACTTCTTCCTTCTTTTCTGCAATTTTATTCGTTTTAATGTTTAAAATAGTTTTAAATTACTTTTTTGAATTTATTTCGTTTGCAGAAGGAGAATCTGATTTTCCCACGGACGAAAATGGCCTATCAGTTGATAGCGACGCAGATTACGTAGACACATGGAAGGTGATGGAAAAACTGGTGGAAAAGGGTCTTGTAAAAAACATTGGAGTAAGCAATTTCAATTCGAAGCAAATAGAAAGGGTTTTAGCGATTTGCAAAATAAAGCCGGTGACGAATCAAGTCGAGTGTCACCCTTATCTGCCTCAGGTTGAACTTTCGGAATTTTGCAAATCAAAAGGAATCATAATAACTGCATATAGTCCTTTCGGGTCTCCTGATCGACCTTGGGCAAAACCTGACGATCCCGAACCCCTGAAAGACGAAAAGATTAAAAAAATCGCTGATAAATATAACAAATCACCTGCGCAAATTCTTCTCCGTTATCAGGTAAAATATAGATATAAAACATACCAGGTACACGTGAATTTTCTTGTTTTTATCAGCGCCGATAAATATTATCTGTAAATAACAGAGTTAAATAATATTTTTCAGGTTCAGCGAGGTCACATTGTAATTCCTAAGTCTGTTAGTAAACATCGAATGCAAGAAAACTTGGCAATTTTCGATTTTGAATTAAGTGAAAACGACATTCAGGAAATTCATGCCTCTGGCAAGAAATTAAGAGTTTGTAGTATGGCCATGTGAGTAAGAAAAATTTTATATCCAACACAAAATTAAAGTTGCGACAAAATTAAAGATGAAACAAAATTGAAGTTGCAACAGAATTAAAGTAGCAACAAAATTAGTTTTTCACAACAAGAATAAGGAATTTAATTATTAAAAAAATAATTTAATTCCGTCAAGTACCAGTACAATGAATTAATATAAAAATGAAAAATTGTTTGTTAAAATGATTGTTGTACAATAAAATTCATTCTTTTCATTTTTCAGGGCCGTGAAAAATAAATTCTATCCATTTAACGAGGAGTTTTGAAGTTAACGAAGAATTTCGTTGAAATTTAAAAATATGGTTTTTCGAAAGTATTTTATATGTACGTTGACAATAAAAAGAATCCTGGAAACTTAGTGCTTTTTAATTTCCATTTTTCAGCAATTACTTGCAGTTTTTCGAAAATTGCAAACAAGCTCCAGGAACATCTTCGTCGTTGCAACCACAATTACACTCACGAAATTCGTCCTCACTACTTTCTTCATCATTGTTACCCGATGGCCTATAGTTGCTTTTTATTTCTGTGCCACAATTACAGGGATTTCCGGAAAGTCCTTTAGAACATTTTCCTTTACAAGAACACCTACATCCTGATTTTCGGTGAGGTGGATATTTTGTCCCAACTAGAACATCAATTTTTCGTTTAATCTACGGATAGTTCTACCAATGAAAAAATCATACTGATAATTTAATAAATTATATTGTAAACAATTTATTAAACTATATTGTAAACAATTTATTAAACTATATTGCAAACAAATAAATTATTTATTGAACTATATTGTAAACAAATAAATGATCCTGAAAATCTATCAATTCATAGTGTAGATATCAATATTTTTAATTTAATAAAAATACCAATTACCAGAAGACTTGATTGGCGGACACGTTGAATTTTTTTCGCAAGGAGGTGACTGGCAGAGAGGATTTTCAGCGCAAAATTTATTCTTTAAAGATATATTTTTTTGCGGATATCCAGATCGAGATGAGCAGGAGCAAGATTTTTTATCCGAATTTCTATATTTTGAAAGTGGAACGCAACAAGATCGAGGTGGAAAATTAGATTTCTTATCACAAGAAAAATTCTTCTGATCAGCCCAGGAAGTCGGTAGTTTCTTTTTCGTCAAAATTGAATCGTCTTTTTCTTGTGTATGGTTTTCATCAAAAGACGATGATTCTTTCAGCTGGTTCACTTGACTTTTATTTTCTAGGTTTGTCTGAAAAATATTACAGGAGAATATTCTTTACACTCGTTTTCGTTTATTATCATAGAAGAGAAAATAATAAAGAATAAAAATTAATGAATTACGAAATGATGTAAAATTAATTCATTAGATTTATGAACTACAAGGTAATTTAAAATACAAATTTCAAGGAAATATAAATACAAAAAAAATATAAGAATATCAAGAAACATCAAATGAAATAAAATGAATAAAATACAACATGAAATAAAGCGAATAGAATATAAATTGAAACAAAAGAAATAAAATATAAAAAGAAATTTTTTTACCAGTTTTTGATCTTTTTCAAGAATCTTCTTCTTCATCTGTTGCATGTTGAATTTTTGGGTTTGATAAGTACATCGCCACTTTTTATCACTTGTTTCTAGCTCTTTTAATCTCCTGGTCATTTGCTGGCAGCCTGAAGAATTTTGAAAATCTTTTGAGACCAAAAGAGACTCCATTTGCTGCCTGTAGGCAATTTCTTTCTCCTCTAGCTGTTTTATGCAACATTTGAGACTTCTTTCTTCTTCCCCCAGTTGTCGAATTCTACTCAAACATATCAAATCTTCAGAATGAATAGAATGCAAACTTAAAGTCGATTTTGCCGAAATTTCTTTTTCTAGAGTTTTCAACTCTGCATCCATTTCTTTATTCGATAATTCAAGAGACTCTAGTTCCATTCCGCTTTCTTCTAAATCCACATCCGCAGCTATGATCTTTTCCTTTAAATAAAAATTTCTATTTTATTATTTCTTGCTTAATTTTACGTTTATTTTATTTTCAATGTTTCTTTAAAATAATTTTAAATATTAAAATGTTTCTTTAAAATAATTTTAAATATTAAAATGCTTTTTTTAATTATTTACTTATTTTATGTTTCTTTAACAAATTTTCATTTCAAAATTGAAGCAAATAATTCGGATTATAAACTGATATTCTTGAAATCAAATTGTGACTGAAAACTCCTGGTACAATATTTGTTCTTGTCATTCTTTCAAACGCGAAGACTTTAAATAAATTAAAACTTGATTAAGTGGCGCTTATAATTGATAATAAAACGTTTATAAAGATAATAAAACGTTTATAAAGATAATAAAACGTTTATAAAGATAATAAAATGTTTATAAAGATAATAAAACGTTTATAAAGATAATAAAATGTTTATAAAGATAATAAAACGTTTATAAAGATAATAAAACGTTTGTAATAATAAATATTTTTAAAAAATAACAGTAAAAGAAAATTTGACATTTTGTTTAAACAAAAATTTGTCCAAAAAGAAAAATGAAATAAAATCGATTAAATTTAATTTTAACGTAACAGACAAAAGTTAATGAAACACAAAAATACATTTCAACTCTAAGAAGTACAATTCTGAAAAGAGAGTGAGACAGTAAAATAAAGTGATTAAAAAATTACGAGACTTTTGAACCAGTGATGTTTTCGTGGCAAAAAACATTTACCAGAACATCGGGAATTCAAGCAGAGCGTACGTGCATCTCTGAAATTTCTTGATTGAGATCTTCGACAGTCTTTTTCAAATTCTGCAGCAGTTTCTCTGCAGGATCAGGATAAGGAGAAAATTTATTCATGAGTTCTCGAATTTTGCAGAGAGGAGCGTCGGTGCAATTTTGGCCAGACATCCACATATTAAAAGCCATCAAGGCTGGAATTGATCTCTCCATCGTTGAAACCTTATCTCTCAAATATCGTTGACGTGCCGCCAAATCGCCTCTTCTTTCCACAAACTTATTCACTGCATTTTCCAATTTTGATGAGCATCCTCCTCCCGATATTTGGACCTCCGATTTTGACTCTGAAAAATTCGTGACTATAAAAATGATAAAGCAAGGAATTTAGAACAACGAAAGTGTTAGAACAAATTGTTTTTTGAAAATTTTATATTAAAAAATGTCTCTGAAGCCAAATAAAATTATTTTCGAAAAGTAAAACAGTTTTTTTAGAAACTCACTTGTACAAGAAAAAGGATCAAAGTCTTGCTCATGATCTGTAAGATAAAAAACTAATTAGTTTTTTTAGTTTTGCTAGTTAACGTATTAACATATTTTTATGTTAAAAAAGTTAATTGTACATCACAATGAATGTTAATACATCGTAATGAATCTTAATACATCGTAATGATTCTTAATACATCGTAATGAATGTTAATACATTATAATGGAAGAAAATATAAATATTCATTGAGAAATGTACGAACTATGGCAATGTGTGTCTGCCATGATTTTCCTGCAGTAAACTTTTCAAAAATACTTGTCTTAAAGAACACTTGAAAAAATTTCAAAACCAAAATTTATTCAAACAAGAAACTTTTTCTTATATATTTTAGAATCCTTGGATATCACAAAGAAATTTTTTTTAACTATTTTTTTTTTACTTTACGTTGACGTTTCTATTGATCCTGAAGTTTGTCATAATTTGTTCAACAACTGAAGTTATTCATTTCTTTTAAATATCACCGCTTTTGAAATATTTTTAGATTTCTTTTATTTTTACGCTCGTTCATTATTTCGAAATCAAAATCTTGACATTTTGTTGACATTTCTTATTAAGGATGTTGAATAAAAGAGCAGCAGAAGAAAGTAACTAAAAACATAAAAAAAATACAACCAATGAGGTTTAATCAAATCCCAAATTTAAAATCTGGAGCTCAAAAAAGTGGAAAATGGTCTTGCGATCCAGAACACTGCAACGTGAGTTTTTAAATGTAATAAAAAAATTAATATTCCCTGAACATCAATTTTTGGAAACATTCTAGAAGCAGAAAAAACGAAGAAATATCTACTCTGCATCAAAGAAGTGACAGCTTCATTGATGATTCCAGCTCTCTTGTAACTGGAACGACTTTAACATTTCAAGAGAGTCTTGAAAGTGGATTAATTAATGTTGATCATTCAAAGGATTTTTTTGAAAGAAGAAAATTAAAGAGCTTCAGCACTGGAACCCGTGTTTACAGATATCGTAAAAAGAAGTCTTTATTTAATGGCAATTTCACCGTTCCGGAGGGAGTAACTTCTTATCACGTAGCTTCTTCTAATACCAGAAAATACACAGGTCTAAAATCAAAAAATTAAATCCCAATTTGCTTCTAATCTTATAATTTCAATGATTTTGCTATAAAAGGAATTTTATAAAATTGACTAAAAGAATAAACCATAATTAAAAAAAATAAAATAAAATAAAAAAATAAATGAAAACATTTTAAAAAAATAAGAAAAATAAAAATAAAAAAAAAGCTATACAATATAATGTAAATCGTAATTCTTTATCATTTCTGTATAATTACAAATTTAAGAAAATTGAATTTGAAAAGATTGATTTAATTGAATTGAATTTAAGAATTAAAATATTAATTTTTTGATTAATTGTAAATTCTCAGGTCCTCCTCGACTAATTTTCATATGGCCTCAAAAAGCTCCAAAGCGTGGGAAATTGTTAAGAATATTTGGACCAGTAATGCACGGCATTTTAATTAGTTTAATACTTTTGGATTCGGTTCATTTGTGGCCGGGAGAATTTTTGCCAAAATCTCTACCTTCGACGATTCCTCTCCCGAAACCTCCAATAAAGTGCAATGTGATTGAGCCTCGATGGTTCGACAAGGATTAATTCACCTGCAAACATTTTAATACAATAAAAAATTACATTCATTTTAATACAATATAAAACTACATTCATTTTAATACAATTAAAATTACTATCATTATAATACAATTAAAATTACCATCATTTTAAAACAATTAAAATTACAATCATTTTAAAACAATTAAAATTACAATCATTTTAAAACAATTAAAATTACAATCATTTTAAAACAATTAAAATTATAATTAAAACACTTAAGTATAAAAAAACCAACTATTGAATAAATACTAATAAAAAGCTAATGATAAAACATCAATGTAGGAAGAGTAAATAAAGTATATTTATTTATTCGTCAACATGACAATGCTTCCCTATGAGGAAGCAATAATAATAAAACAATAATTTGTTAAGAATTTTATGCAATTAGAAATTGTAATAAAAATTATGTTTCACAAAATTTTCATAATTTATATACATTAACTGATAAAAATGTAGTATTCTATATTTAGAAGCTGGAGTAAATTTTGAAGTATTTTTAATCAAAATATTTGTGACTTGCTTTTATCGAAACAAGACAAGCAACATTGATAAAAAGATCTAAATGACTAGGCAATATTAATCTTAAATTGCCTTGAAGTCTAATGTAAGTCAAATCAGTAGTGTAGTCTAAATAGTAAAATCCTAGTTTTATGAATTTTTATAAAAAAAGAATAGAAAAATTGGGGTTTAAATCGAAAAACAGGTCCAAAATCCATCCAATTGAAAAAAATAAAAGCCAATAAAAAAACAATTGTATCTTTCACAAGTTTCAAAAAATTGCCTGTTTATCTTTTTTCCATTTCAGTAAAATGGTTAGAAATTCTTCAGTAAACTGATTCTTAATGTTTTTTCTAAATATATCTTAATCACTTGAAAGTAAATCTGATAAAGTTAGAAAGAAACTTAAAAAGCAAGTATAATATTATAAATATCAAGTTTTTCAAAACTTCGCTAAAAAGAATTAGATTTATTTTCTTGACTTTTGATTAAAATTTATAATAAATAATTAAATAATAAAAAATAATTAATATTAAAATCAAAATAATTAATAAATTGAAAGCTTATAGTAAATTTACTAATAATTAGCTAATTTACTAATAATAATTCTAATATTCTAATTTAATAATAATAATTCTAATATTCTAATTTAATAATAATAATTCTAATATTTTAATTTAATAATAATAATTCTAATATTGTAATTTAATAATAATAATAATTCTAATATTCTAATTTAATAATAATAATTCTAATATTCTAATTTAATAATGATTCTAATAATCTTAAAAACAAATGTAATATACATAAAATAAATTTGTAGAGTAATAAACAAAATTTATGAGGAAAAGAAACTGTTTTTGCGAATTTTGTTTAGACAAGAGAATTACTGAACTTATGTAAATCTACCGTTATGAAGATATCCTTTATATTGTTTCATTCCTGGTGTCCAATTATTTTTACATGACACTGCATAAATTTACAGTCTCCCTCTTTGAGTGATGTTGATACGTCAGTGTAGATATATACAAGAAGTAATAATAAAGAACAAACCAGTTCCTTTCATTACCCATTACTGTATATCTGAATTACTCCATAATTTCAAATCACTCCTTATGCTCAACCTACAAGTAATTTATAGCATAACATGAAATAACAAGCGCAAAACTAAGCACGACTTCAAACCAAAAATCAACAAGAGTAATTTTTAATTTTTTTTAAAAATGACCCCCTTTATGCTGTTTATATTGACCCTATTTGTAATAGTGTTTGCTAAAATTCTTTTCCGAGTGCTACAATTTGTTAAATTTTGCATTGACGTTAATAAACTACCTGGTCCTGCAAGGTATCCTTTACCAACAATAGCTTTGCAAATCAGAAAACTCAAAAATGAAGGTATTTGAAATTTAATACATTATTATTATATTATTCTTTACATTATTTACTTATTTCACTTTCTATTTTGTGATGTATTTTTGCTTCCTCAAGAAGAAGCATTGTTTAAATTTTCATACTGTTTTCTTTACTACTTTGTTTTTATTTTATCTTTTATTATAATTTTTATTTTATATTAATTTGATATTTATTTTAACTATCTGCTTTTTGTTTGTTTGGTTTTTGTTTCCTTTTTTGCCTTTGTTTTAGTTTGCTTTTTGATTTATAATATATTCTATTATTCTTCTTTTTATTAATTTAAAGGTAGATTAAAAATAATAATAATAATAATAATAATAATAATAATAAAATAAATACAATAAATAAAATATAAATATACAATAAATAAATAAATACAATAAATTAGTTATCAATACTTTAACTATATTATTAATTACAATAGATATATTTATTAATTTAAAGATACCATTAATTCTTTAAATTTACTTCCTTGCGTCCTTTGCATTTAAATTTCATGTGAAATAAAAATTAACAATTAATTTTTCTCAATAGACCGTTTTGTTTGGGTTCGTAATTTATTAAAAAAATACCAAGGTAGTTTCACTATGAATGTTACCCAACTTAATGAAGCGATAGTTCATCTATGTAATCCTAGACACGTGGAGGTAAAAACAATTTTATTATTTATTCAAAAAACTTTGTAAAACATCATATTATTTTTAAAATTCAATATCTAATCAAAATTTGAAAAAATATATAATCGTAAATTGAATACCTACATAATCAACTTAAAAGTTTTTGATTGATTGCTTTTCTCGTTTCTCAACTTTTATGTTCTAATTTCTTCCAAGGTAATTTTCCCAAGTACAGAACTGATAAAGAAAGGTTTTATGTATGACAATCTTAATCCCTGGTTGGGCAAAGGTCTTTTAACATCCGGAGGTAAAGAATCTAAAATTATTAAAATAGCAGTTAAAATTTAGAAAATTATTATTTAAATTAACAATTTAATTAATTAGAATTTTGAATTATTTGTAATGCAATTGAAATAATAATATTCTTAAAATATCAAATTTCAAACATTTATTCTGCCGTACGAAATAAAAACTTAAACAACAATGATGGTATTGTTATTTACGTAAGTTTTTATTTAGCACGAAAGTATTTTTCAAATTTCAAACATTTATTTTTCAAAATCAACAATGCAGAAAAGCTCTAAATTTTAATTTTTAAACAAATGCAGGTCAGACATGGTTTCATCAGAGAAAACTTATTACACCTGCCTTCCATTTTGGTATAGTGGATCAATTTTCTGAAGTTATGTCAGAAAAAGCGAAATTACTGACTGAAATTATTGACGAGAGTTTAAAAAAAAATCCAGAGAAACCAATTGATATTTTTCAACTAATTATCAGATGCGCTCTCGATATTATTTGTGGTATTTAGAATAATTTTAAAAAATTAAAATATTACATATCAACGTACTTGATCAATTGAAAACAACACTAATGAAAATTTAACAAAAAATTGTGCATTTTAGAAACTGCAATGGGAGTAAATATGGATGTTCAAAGAAATTATGAAACCGAGTACATGGACGCTCTTCATAAGTAAAAATTATAAACAAAATTATAAATTAAAAATAAACATTTTTCGAGTTTAGAAATTAATTTAAAAATATTGACTATTAATTATTAGTATTAACTATTAACTATTAATATTAAATATTAATATTAAATATTATCTATTAATATAACTATTAATATTAACTATTAATATTAACTATTTACCATTAATATTAACTATTTACCATTAATATTAACTATTTACTATTAATATTAACTATTAACTATTCTATTTCAGAGTTGCTCAAATGTCTGTTGAAAGAGTAAATTATCCCTGGTTAAAATGGGATTGGGTCTTTTACAAGACGAAACGTGGTTTGGAATATAAGTCTGCTATCGACACGATGATTGGTTTCACAATGAGTGTAATTATATCCTTGTTACTAATCTTTTAAACATTATTTCATTTTCATTTTAAACATTAAATTAATTCCATTTTTCTTATTTTTACATATAATCAGTATTTAATCTATTTATTTCAGACTTTGTTAGAATTTTTATTTTTTAGCATTTACAGTTTATAATATTAATATCCAGTTAGATTAGATTAGATATTCACTTTTCTCAATGTTGCACAGTTTAAAAAAGTTTTACCAATTTTACTGCCTAGTAATACCCAATTAATTTTGGCTTTATTTACAAGATTATCAAGAAAAAGAAGTTATCTCGAATGACTACTAATGACGCTCTGATTAGCGAGAATGACATCGAAGAAACTGGTAATTAATAATCTTTTGCTAATTTTTTACGCGCATAAATGATAAGGAATTTTATCAAATAATATCGCCATCTAAACAGTGTATTTGTTTTTGTCAAAATAAATTACGCATTAATAATTTCCAAATACAATAGAAGATATCAATCTTTCCGAGTCACATATTTTTAATAGTTAAAAGAAAGTTTTATTCTTTAAAGAATAATTCTTTAAAGAAAGAATAGTTTTAACTATTAAAAATATATGACTCGGAAAGATTGATATCATCTTCTATTGTATGTGTTACCGAGTGATAAATTCAAGAAAATATTAATATTTCCACATGTTTCCATTGATGACGCATAGGCAAACGAAAAAGGAAGGCTTTCTTAGATCTTCTATTAGATCTCAACGAGAATGAAAAAAACCCCATGAGCGAAGTTGAAATTCGTGAACAAGTCGATACTTTCATGTTTGCTGTAAGTCAAACGCCTATTTAATTTTATTATCCCGAAAGTTAGAACTCGCAATTAAATTTAACTGAAATTCATTTGATTAAAAATTCCGTTGCTTAAAAATTTAATTACATATAATCTCTTTCAATTTTAATATTAATTCATTTTAATGAATCATTAAATCATTAATATTAAATAATTTAATTTTAATTTCAATTAATAAATTTTCAATTTTATATATAATAATTATAATATATATTATTACAATTTAAATCGAAAGTACTTTTACTAAATTAAAAACAGAACTTCCTCTATGAGGAAGCAACAGAAAATAATCAATAGAAATTTCAAAAACATACCTGTAACTATTTTCGTTGTTCAAAAACGTTGTTCAAGAAGTTTTTTAGAACATAATCATCTTCATTAAATTCTTCTTCAATTTTTAAAGGGCCACGATACAACGGCCGCTGCAGTAAACTGGGCAATTTTCAATCTTGGAAATAATCTCGAGATTCAAGAGAAAGTACATCAGGAATTGGATGAATATTTCCAAGACTCGGAGAAACCAGTCACACTAAAAGATGTCGCAGAATTAAAGTATCTCGATCGGGTGATTAAAGAAACTCTCAGGATGCATCCTTCTGTTCCTCAAATTGGAAGAAGATTAACTGAAGCTATTGAATTAGGTATTAAATCTAGTCCTGATATATTATTTCAATATCCTGAAAACAAAAACGAAAATTTACTTGATAAAGAAACGTTTTATTTATTAAAAAAAAAAACAAAAAAAAAAACAAAAAAAAAACAAAAAAAAACATTAAAACATTAGAATTACAATTATTAATTAATAATTACAAATTATTTTTTAGACGGTTACGTGATTCCTAAGGGATGTAATGTGTCACTGCAAATATACGATCTCCACCACAATCCAGATGTTTGGTCAGAGCCCAAAAAATTCGATCCAGACAGATTCTTGCCAGAAAATTGTGTGGGGCGTCATCCTTATGCCTACGTGCCATTCAGTGCAGGACCACGAAATTGCATCGGACAAAAATTCGCCATAGCAGAACAAAAAATTTTACTTACATACATTTTAAGAAAATGGCGAGTGAAAAGTGCAAGAACGCCAGAAGAAATGAAATTGATAGCAAGTTTTATTCTGAGGCCCCATAAAGGCAATCCTGTGTATTTCATTCCGAAATGATTCAGATACCGCTAATAACTCAAAATACTTAATACTAGTTTCAGAAACAAAAAGTAGATCAGAAAATATCTGTTTGAATAACAGTTATTCTTTTTAAAAACCATAAGATAGTGACTTAAGCTTTTTTACTTAATATTAATTGTTTGTTCTTAATTAATATAATTCTATGTTGAATAATGTTAGTTCATTTTGCTTCCTCATAGGGAAGCCTTGTTACTTAATGTTTTTACTGTAACTACTGTTATTTTTAATATAGAAATATATTATTTTCTCATAGAGAATATTGCAAGAAATTTGCTTTCCTAGCGAGATTTCCAAGAGCAGAAATGTATCTGAAAACATAACTCAAAAGTTTACGCTTGTATTTTATTATTTTTATATTCAACGAACTTACGAAATTTGTATAAACAATAAATTAAAATCTATTCTTTACATTCAACACTACTTTCCGCTTCTTTACCAGCCTCTGACAATTTTTGAGCTTTGAATATTTCTATCAACTGCTCGGTCGCTGTTTTTCCTATTTTTATAGCTGCTCCAACGTCGGCCTTTAATAATTAAAATAATAATTTATTATTTTATAATATTATAAAGCACTATTATACAAATATATTTTATTATATTAATATACTACTTTTAAGTAGTATTTTTAATAATAAAAACACTACTTAAATTTTTAATAATAAAAATACTACTTAAATATTTAATAATAAAAATACTACTTAAATTTTTAATAATAGAAATACTATTTAAATTTTTAATAATAAAAATTTAGAACTTACATCGGGGTATTGAACTACATTTAGAGCAGGATCTCTAAAGGTGAATGGAGTCCAGGGTCCTTGAATTGAAGGAAAATCTGTGTGCCACAGTTTCCGCAATCTTTTATCTTCAGAATTGTGGGACTCTGTTCTTACAAGTTCCATCCATTTGATTACTTCTTCTCGCAGCAAATTATTACAAGGAATCCAGTGTTTATTTCCATCAACTGAATTAAATATTTATTCTGAATAACTCACTTTTATGATCATTCAAACTGTTGACTATTTTAGTCACTAATCATTACTTATGACTTATTCACTTTAAACTTATTCACCAAGTTTACTTCTGAGCCAACAACTTAATAATTACAATAAACAAAAAAACTTAAAGACAAAAAAAAATCACAGTAAGCTATTTTTTCTTTTTTTTTTTAAATAAAAAACTTACGATATTCTGCAGCTATTATAGGAGAACGGTGCCTTCTTGGCTTGAGATAAACAACCACTCCTGGATTGCTCTTTGTGAAATCAAGAAGATCGTGTTCTATAAAATCTCTGCAAATAATTATTTAATCAAGAACTTAATTTGTTGAATGAAAAAATCACGAGAAAAAATATTGTTAAAAAGTACTTAAATCAATATTGCCCTATTATCATAAAAGGCGAGACAAGAATTGTAAAACCTAAATTAAATATACACAACGCTAAAATAAATAAACAGAAATAACAAAGTACAATACAATAAACAACCACGTACAGCATATATAAAAACAAACAAGTAAATTATAAGTTTTAATTCCGTAAGGTAAACTTTTGTAAAATTTTGGATTTGCACATTGATAATATATCATTTTGGTAATAACAATATTATTCTATTTCGTGAATAATAATTTTATTTTACTTCGTGGATAAAATACAAACAATAGTTGCTAAAGTACCGAAGAAAACTGAAATTTCGAGGTTAGGTGTACAAAATAATAAAAATATTATGTATTTACCGCATGCCACGACTTGATCCATGATTTTTACAAAACTTCAGAGTCACCCTTTGCAATTGGCAAACATAACGACCAATTCCATTACCTAAATGAGCACGTAAAAAGCCAGATTTAGAATACAAATGTGAATTCGACATGTTGCAAAATCGCAAAAAAAATAACCGGAAATTAATACTGCGCTTGCGCAAATTTTGACAATAAGGTTATTCAAGTTAGGTGGGAGAAATCCAAAATGGATGCTCTCTGGTGCACAAACAATGCATGGCAGTCAATGGGACGAAATCAGTTTTTTAA